>JASDQU010229529.1:696-13064 GCA_032191745.1 Picea mariana | reverse complement strand
GTGCATATTCTTCACATGTATAATTCAAAGCACCCTCGCACATGGGATGAGAGCCTTCCCTATGTCCAACATAGCTACAACCAAGCCCTGCATAGCTCAACCAGCCATAGCCCCTTTCAGGTGGGGTTGGGATTCCAACCATTGGGCCCCATTGATGTTGCACTTCCCCTTGCGGTCACCTCGACCGAATCATCTCCTGCTCCAATTGAAGTTGACAAAGCCACCCGGTTCATTGAGCGGATATAGCACATCCGTGAACAGGTTCAAGATATCCTACAGAAGTCCAATGACAAGTACAAACAATGCCATGATCAACATCGGGTGCCACATAAGTGTCAGGTGGGCGACAAAGTTTGGTTACACTTGCAAAAAGAACGCCTTATAGGACCCCATTGGAAGCTTCACCCACTCCGTTATGGGCCATACACTATCACCAAGGCTGTGGGGGACAATGATTTTGAGCTCAACATTCCTCCCTTCCTTGGCCTGCACCCAGTGTTCAACGTGGATCTCCTTCGCCCTTATTTCCCAACATTACTAGACACCTCAGAAGTAGCAGAACAACTGACACCAACAGATCTCAACCCTGACTGCATACAACATGCATCCAACGATCAAATTGTGGACACACAGATCAAGGGCACTCGACAACAAAGGATCCAACTTTATCGAGTCGTCAAAGCAGGGAAACTCCTACACCAAGGCAAGTGGTTCACCCGAGGCCAAATTCAGCTGAAATTTTCTCATCTTTTGGGGGAACTCAATGCAATGGAGACCATTAATTCCTAAGTAGGGAGGATTGATCCATATGGATATCAGTGGCCACCCACCTTTTCTAACTGGCTCAAAACAGTTTTCTGACAATTTTGGTAATTTACGATTTTTAGCAGTTTTAACTTCCGGGGCCATTTTGAGGGCCTAAATGAAGGTTTTTCGGGATAAAGCTCCTCAATGATATCCAAAGGCATGATTGATCCCCCAAAATGAATCTCCTTGACAATACCTTTCCAACGGGCTATCACACGCCTAAAACAAAGATCGTATGCAAAAGTTACGACCCCGAGAAGTTGATGTACTAACTTACCCAAACGAGGCCCACATGACTTTTGGTGCTTCATCTCCTAGGGTTAGGTTTTTGGATGTATAGGGTTTTTGGTATTCTTGTTTATTGTAAAAATGCCTTCAGAGCCTCATTGTAATCTCCTTCTTGCGAATGTGTGCAACCATCACATCTCTTCTCAGAGATAAGCCGCCACCATTCCAACAAGCTTGTTTCTGTTGCATTTTACAGTTTCATCTTATTTCATTATTGAATAGAAAACCGGTTTTACTATATCTCTGTTATTTTGTGTTAAGCACCTGTTAATAATCTGTATTCATTTCGTTCTGCTCATAAAATCTGGATCAATGTACCTTAACCAAAATCCCTCATCAATTTCATCATCCAAATATGATTTGTAACTCTATAATAGACCTAGTGTATATGATCACATACCTGCAAACCTTCCTTAAATTTAACAACAAGAGACTAGCATTTTCATAAAACTTTTCTTTAGTCTCACATGACTAGTTTTGAATTAGTCAACAACCCTAACTTGAAACAATCATAACTTTGTAGCTGTAGAGAATAAATATATAAAAGTGATACACAATATTCTTTAGTGTTTTTTATGCAATTCCTCTAGGTGTCACTACTTGGAACCTCTTATAAAATGATTTATAGAAAAAATGGCATACCTTGCTGAATTCTAGCTTATTCTAGAGAGAAACCTTGTAGAGAGTTCCCCACACAAAATGTTTGTTGAATCGATCTAAAACTGTTACAAAACATACTAAAGACTATAATATAACCAACACATTTTGTCTTACTGAATTTGAATCTATTATGAAGAATTTATGACATTTTTACCTGAAACACCCGTTTTAGACTAGTTTCAGGACTAGCCACAAACCCTATTTTCCATGGAGTGTAACTACAAAAATACAATGACCCACAAGCTGAATTTTTTACCACAGATACTTGGATATGTGTCCTCAATGGAATAGAAATTTCGTGGTATGAATCATTCTATAAAAAAATTTATTTCGAAAATGGTGAGATTCCCTGTAAATAACATACCTCAGAAAGCATCATCAAAAGAATTTATCCTTCCTTGAATTCCGGCCTTCTTTTCTTCACCTTCCCTTAGAAATTCGGCTTATATATCCTTTGGTTACCTCAGAAACCTGTATATATTCAATATTCTCAAGTGTGATATTAAATGAGAGAGCCTTGCCTCTTATTGATACTCGCCAAGTAGCTTCCTTAAAAACATCTTCTAGGTCACTTTGCCCACTTTCCTTATTTTAGGGTTAACCCACTTCTAATTTCTCCATTAAATTTATTATTTAAATAATTCATTTGTATTCACTTTGAATTATATTACACTCATCACTTCACTTTATTATTTACCTTCTAAAATCTCTTAAACCACTTTGACTACTTTGACCTTTTGGGGCTTCTAGATGACATATGAGGGTCCTCCTACTTCGTAAGGCCATAACTCTCAAACCATGAAGAGTTATGTGACGCTCCACATATCAACAGAAATGGAATGAAATGTACTATACATATAGAATAGTATTAGCTTAAAATATATCAAAACTCATACCATTATACATCAAACAAACTTGGGTCCATTACCCAAACCTGAGTTCTCCAACTTCTCATGGCCATAACTCTCTAACCGTGAGGATTTATGTGATGTTATACATACCACTGGAAATGACATGACAAGCAATATACATCTAGGATAATTGCACTGACAAATTCACTGACCTTCATCTCATTATTCCACAAATAAGCATGGGTTCTCTAACCATACTTCTAGGATAACTCAATCCACAAAGCGTCTTCCCGTGAGGGATTTCACAATAAGGGGAAAAATTTGGAGTTCATCCATTTCTACTTATTATCAACCATGAAAAGACAATAATGAGTCATATTTACATCAAACAAACTTGAGTCCATTACCCAAACCTTTGTGCTACCAGGCTTTCTTCAAGGGTTGACATCAATGACAACCAACCTTAATCAACAATAATCGAGCATGGAACTTGAGAAAAAATATCATAATTGAGAAAAATCTCATGATGGATAGGAAAAAACTCATAATTGAGCATGGAACTTGAGAATGACTTGTAATTGCTTAGTTCACATGCCATGAAGCCCATATATGACTTGCAATTGCTTAATTCACGTGCCATGAAGCCTATCTCCAATCTCTTCTAAATTCCTAAAAGAAGAGGCCAAATCAAGGGGATGTGAGATTCATTCTAAAGTTTGGGCATCCTCACACTGGTGGAGAGAGAGGGTGGCTAAGGAAGAGCTTAAGGAACTCAAATATGGGAGTGCAACAAAGACTCAAGGTATTTTTCATTTGTTGCAACTCTTTTTTAACATAATATATATATGTGCTCTTTACCCCCTCCAAACCTTGTAATAATCATGTATATTTTATTTATGGTTCACCTTTGGTAGATATAATAGTCCTTGAGTGTTAGGTTAGATATTTATTCATGAAACTTAGATATTTGATTATGCCAAAATATTTGAGGAAGGGTGCTATTTGTTTTCTTTGTAGGTAGCAGGTCCAAAAGCTAGTTCTTGAGGGAGAATCCAAGGATACAATTGGACAACCTTCAGATTCATGGTAAGTTACTTCCCTCATCATTTCCTTATCATATTATACTTGTGTGAATTAGAACTAGGATAGTATTCATTGTGGTCTATCCTACGATCTGTCGCTAATTGAAATAAGGCCAATGAAAGGACTTGCTTATCCGTAGGCAAGTTACTCTATAATAGAATTTGCGACTCCACTAGGGATCAAACCCAAAAAGTGCGCAACGAACTTCAAATCAATTTCTATAAGTTTTTGTTTAGAATATAAAGAAACCGATTGTAGATATGAGATATCCTCAAAACATTAGCCAAGTTTAAAACAAAAATCATCCAAATTGGAGTCTAGAAAGTGGATTTACCATTGATTTAAAATCAACTATTTTTTTGGGTTTTCTTATGACAACTGCGTGGAATGCGAGATGACCTCTTTTGACAAAATGCTCAAATTTCTAGCAGACCAATGCCATTATTTGGAGAATTTCGGGGGCTTTGATTTGACATATTATATGGCATATTTCTTATCAACATTGAGTCCACTACAAGCCTTGCAAATTTCCACTCTCAAACTCTAGAAAGAATTGCATCTTTCTTGACTTGTGATAAGTGACCTTGTCAAAATTGAATTGCCTTTCATGTTTTGATATGATTATGTTTTGCATCCCTTGTTTAATTTACATCATATGTGAAATTGAAAAGAGCATTGCATTGCATACTCATTTTTTATTTCCATTGAAAGTTGCAATGATTTTGGTTTTCAAAAAGTGACCTTGTCAAAACTGAATTGTATTTCATGGTTCAGATCTAATTGTGTTTTGCATTGTTTGTTTCATTTACATCATAAGTGAAATTCAAACAAAAAATTTCATTTCGTAGTCATTTCTTTTGAGCATTTTGGGGTTTCAATTGAAAAGTTGCATTGGGGCATTATTTTTGAGTTCTTGGATCTAAAATTTATTTTGAAGTACATTGGTAGGCTTATTTGTATTGAGTGCTTATTGGTTTGTCTTTAAAATTTGAAGAAGAAAACCTCTTTTTCCTTGCTTCGACAATTTTTATTGAAAATAAAACAAGTGCATCTTTTGCATTTTCATGTTTTGAGTTTATTTGGATTGGAAAGAGTCACAAACATTATTGAGTCCATTCCATTACATATTGAGTAATTAGACATTTTTATTTTTAGCAAACAAACATAGCTTAAGTCTTAGGGCCATGGTTTAGGATTGGAGAGTGAACTCTCCAAGGCAATAAAACCAAACTAGGAAATTGACTAATAAGTGTAAAATCCATTAGTAGCAAGGAGTGTAGGTTTCAAACCTTTACAGTATACAACAAAAATTCTTATAAATTCACATATAAATGCACATATAAATTCTTTATACAACAAAAAGAAAGTGATAATAATCACACACAATACTAATAAATTTACCATGGAAACCCTTAATCGGGAAAACTAACAAATGTTTAGAGACACACCTCTAAATCTCATTATATTAACTTCACTATTTACAATAAAATATATATGATTCCATGGCATCCAAAAAATACCTAATCTGTTGAACTTGATTAGATTACAACCTTAATTCCTTAATCAAAATTAGAAAACCATGGGTTGAAAAACAGTGTGCCAAAACCACTTAAAACAAATGCAAAAAATCACCCATTTTTTTTTTTTTTTTTTNTCAGGGGCTCCGCCTTTGAACCCACAAGTAAGGGGGGTTCCCCTCCATATGAACCCTTCGTTTCACTCGACACAACATAACAATGCATGGGAATAATAGTGAAAATAATATACCACATACCCAACATTCTCCCACTTGTTTTCTTTGCATACAAAGGGCCCGTAAATTACATGATCAACAAATCAATGCATTTATTTATCATTACATGCTACCTATACCCCTCATAGTATATCAATATATATGATATTTTTATTACCAAGGCTCTTCCAAAAAGGCATATTTTTTTAAGACCCCACCTCCCTGTTGCCTTTGGCTTAGTTATCCTTGGCCATTTTTCAAGGATGGATCATTTTTCCTTCTTCCCTTTCCATAAAATTAAAGCTCTTCTTGTTTATTTTGTTGATTATAATCTATGAGATGAAGGTCATTGGAAACTAATACACTAAATTTATATCTAAAACTAAATTCACCAAAGTTAGTATATCTCTTGATGAAAATCACCGGTTACACTGTATGTTCACCCTCTATTACACTTGTATTTTCCACCATAGGCCTTGCAAGGATGTTTTTAGATGTTATGATGTTAAAATTATATAATTGATCAAACAACTCATAATTATTTTGTAAGGAAATCATTATTTCATCACAATTTCATAATTATGAAATAACAATTATTTCATAATTGAGGAAAAACCCATAATTGAGCAATAACTAAGAAAACGCTCATGATGGGTTCGAAAAAGCTCATAATCGAGCATGAAACTTGAGAAAAAATATCATAATTGAGAAAAAATCTCATGATGGATAGGAAAAGTATCATATTTGAGGATGGAACTTGTGCATTACTTGTAACTTCTTAGCTCACATGCCATGAATCCTATCTATGACTTGCAATTGCTTAGTTTACGTGCCATGAATCCTATCTCCAATCTCTTCTAAATTCCTATAAGAAGAGGCCAAATCAAGGGGATAGAAGAATCATTCTAAAGTCTGGGCATCCTCACACTGGTGAAGAGAGAGGGTGGCTAAGGAAGAGCTTAAGTAACTCAAAGATGGGAGTGCAACACAGACTTAATGTATTGTTCATTTGTTGTAACTCTTTTTTAACATAATATATATCTATGCTCTTTTCGCCCTCCAAGCCTTGTAATAATCATGGATATTTTATTTATGGTTCAAGTTTGGTAGATATAATAGTCCTTGAGTGTTAGGTTAGACATTTATTCATGTAACTTATTTTATTGTGCCAAAATATTTGAGGAAGGGTGCTATTTGTTTTTTGTGCAGTTAGCGGGTCCAAGAGCTAGATCTTGAGGGAGAATCCAAGGATAAAATTGTACAACCTTCAGATTCATGGTAAGTTACTTCCCTCCTCATTTCCTTAGCATAATATACTTGTGTGAATTAGAACAAGGAGAATATTGATAGTGATCTATCCTACGGTCTGTCGCTAACTGAAATAAGGCCAGTGAAAGGACTTTCTTATCCGTAGGCAAGTTACTCTATAATATAATTAGCGACTCCACTAGGGATCAAACCCAAAACGTGGGTAGCAACCTTCAGATCAATTTTTAAATTTTTTGTTTTAGAATATAAAGAACCCAGTTGTATATCTGAGATATCCTTGAAAAATCATCCAAGTTTAAAACAAAAATCATCCAAATTGGAGTCCAACAAGTGGATTTACCGTTGATTTAAAATCAACTATTTTTTTGGCTTTTTTTGACAACAGTGTGGACTGCAGAGCTGACCTCTTTTGACATGATGCTCAAATTTCTTCCAGACCAACACCATTAGTTGGATAATTTTGGGGGATTTGATTTGACATATTATATGGCATATTTCTTATCAACATCGAGTCTACTACAGCCTTGCAAATTTCTACTCTCAAACTCTAGAAAGAATTGCATCTTTCTTGACTTGCAAATAGTGACCTTGTCAAAATTGAATTGCCTTTCATGTTTTGATCTGATTATGTTTTGCATCCCTTGTTTAATTTACATCATATGTGAAATTGAAAAGAACATTGCATTGCATACTCATTTTTTATTTCCATTGAAAGTTGCAATGATTTGGCTTGCAAAAAGTGACCTTGTCAAAACTGAATTGCATTTCATGCTTCAGTTCTAATTGTGTTTTGCATTATTTGTTTCATTTAAATCATAAGTGAAATTCAAACAAAAAATTTCATTTCGTAGTCATTTCTTTTGAGCATTTTGGGGTTTCAATTGAAAAGTTGCATTGGGGCATTGTTTTTGAGTTCTTGGATCTAAAATTTCTTTTGAAGTACATTGGTAGGCTTATTTGAATTGAGTGATCATTGGTTTGTCTTTAAATTTTGAATAAGAAAACCTCTTTTTCCTTTCTTAGATAGTTTTCATCGAAAAGAAACAAGTGCACCTTTTGCATTTTCATGTTTTGAGTTTCTTTGGATTGGAAAGAGTCACAAAAATTGTTGAGTCCATTCCATTACATCTTGAGTAATTAGAATTTTTTAGTTTTATTAAAAAAACATAGTTTAAGTCTTAGGGCCTTGGTGTAGGATTGGAGAGTGAACTCTCCAAGGCCATAAAACCAAACTAGGAAATTGACTAATGAGTGTAAAATTTATTAATAGAAGGGAGTGTAGGATTTAAATATTTACAGTATAACAATGCACATAATTTTTTTTTATACAACAAAAAGAAAGAAATATAAATCACACACAATACTCATAATTTTCCCCTGGAAACCCTTAATCGGAAAAATTGACAAATGTTTAGAGCCACACCTCTAAATCTCATTATATTAACTTCACTATTTACAATACAATATATATGATTCCATGCCATCCAAAAAATCCCTAATCCCTTGAACTGGATTAGATTGCAACCTTAATTCCTTAATCAAAATTAGAAAATCATGGGCTGAAAAATAGTGTGCCAAAATTGTTGATTAATTGGGTTCGTTTTTATTGATGTCAACCCTTGAAGCAAGTCCAGTAGAAAATTTTGGTAGCCCCAACAATATGATAAAGGGAATTCAATTTGATTGATGTATAATGATATTAATTTTAATATATTTGTAGGTAAGACTATTCTAGATGGATAGTACATGTCATGCCATTTCCGGTGATATGCAAAACGCCACATAACTCCTCACGATTAGAAATTTATGGCTTGGTGAAGTGGAGAACCCTCATGAGTTATCTAGAAGGTCATAGAAGTCAAATTAATTCTAGAAGCTCCTAGAAGAAGTTGACTAGTCAAGTGGGTGAAACTAGGATTTAGTCATGGGTTAAGTTGTTGTAATAAGAAAAAAATTAAAAATAATTTAGTTGCAACTAGAAGTGGAAAATTTACTATTTGTAGCAAAGTTAGTTAGAAGTGGGTTAGCCCTAAAAGAAGGAAAGTGGGTTAAGTTGGTTAGAAGGTAACTCCTTGAGGAAACTACATGGACGTATAAATAAGAGAGAAAGGCTCTTCCACTAGCACCTATTGAATATCTATTTTGTGAAAGGTTATTTAGGCAAGTATTATTGATAGAGAAAAGTGTGGCAGAAAAATCATGGAAGGAAAAGTGCATCAAAAAAGTGCAATAGAAAAATCATGGCAGAAACACCACAGAAAAAAAAATGCGAAAAAAATACCGCGGCAAAAAAAGTGTGGCAGAAAAATCATGGCAGTAGAATTGCTGCAGCAAAACCGCTGCAACAGAACACTACAAGAAGAAAAAATGTATGGTTTTAATATGTGTAGTGTTGAATTTATGAATTTGGTTGAAATTTTTCCTTGTAAATCTATTGGATGCCCTCTTGGAAGTTTAGGGCTTGCTGTAGAGTTGATTTGAGGCAGATCTACTAAAGTTTAGTATTGGTTCATGTTTGAGGGCTTTTGGTTGAGGCACGTTGCTGAAGTTATTGGTACAGATAGATGTTGTATAACAGTGAGGTTCTAGCACATGGTTTGAGGTACAAACTCGTGGTATAGTTTTTTCGGTATATGTGATCATATTAGATTGGTTAATGAGTATACAGTGACGGGTTTCTGAATGACATATTTGACATAATAGGTTGTGATAGTGACATATTCAATTTCTACATTTGGCACTTATATTTTAGGGCGGTTGGATGGGGAAATGATAGGTGATTTTGGCCACTTTCCAGCTATAGCTAGAGAACATAGGGGGTTGTGGCCTCCTTCTGGTTGTAACTGGAGAACATAGGGGGTTGTAGCCTCCTTCTGGTTGTATCCAAAGAATTGTGGAGTTGGAGCTTCCCTTAGGTTGTGGTATGAAAATAGGGGGTCAGAGACTCCTTTCAGTTGCAGCTGGAAAACAAAGGAAGTTGGTGCTTCCAATGAATGTAATTCTTAAAGACAAATAAGTAAAAGAATTCTGTGTTTTTATCTTACATTGGGTTTCCACGTAAAAAATATTGGTGTACTCTGTATGTGTATGATTGTTAATTTTTTCATGGTTTATTTACTCTGCACTTATTGGATGATAACACTGTATTGATCATAAAGATAAATAACTCTTGCATACTATGGTTAAAAGGATTAAAAATATATATTACTGATTCACCCCCCCTCTCAGTAATCCAACAATTGGTATCAGAGAAGGTTCCTTCAGAAATAGGTTTAACCAATGAAAGGCAGATCATGGAAAGAAACAATATGTATAAAAATGGAATACCACAGTTTGATGGTTTATTTAATCTGCACTTATTGGATCATAATGCTATATTGATCATAAAGATAAATAACACTTTCATACCATGGTTAAAAGGATTAAAAATCTCTATTACTGATTCACCCCCCTCTCAGTAATCCAACAATTTGTATCAGTGAAGGTTCCTTCATAAATCAATTTAACCAATGAAAGGTAGATCATGGAGAGCAACAATATGTATAAAAATGGAATACCACAGTTTGATGGACAAAATTATGCATTCTGGAGCAGAAGGATGAAAAAATATGTACATGCACAAGGATTTGAAGTTTGGCAATCAGTTGTACATGGACACAAAGAACCAACAGTTCCACCAACAAATGACAATGGAAATAAACTCAGTCTAAATAATTCAAAAGCCACAAATGAACTTGTGAATGGTCTTTGTGATTCGATATATACCAAAGTTATACATTGTAGCTCCGCTAAAGATATTTGGGACAAACTTCAAAATATTTATGAAGGAGATTCAAAAGTCAAGGAAACAAAGCTTCAAACTTACAGAGGTCAATTTGAATAAGTAAAGATGAAGGAAGATGAGAATATTGCAACTTACTTCTTACGAGTTGATGAAATAGTGAATGCAATCATAGGATTGGGAGAAGAAATTGAAGAATCTGTAATTGTTCAAAAGGTACTAAGATCTCTTCTAATGAGATTTGATCCTAATATCTTATCACTAGAAGAAAGAGAAGATCTATATTCAATAAGCATGGATGAACTACATGAAATCTTCATAGCCTATGAAATGAGAACTGAAAAAAAAAAAAATCTAGGTACAAAAGAAGCAACATTCAAAGTATGCAAAAGGTCAAAGAAAAATGGCAAGAAAAAATAAAAAGAATATAGCATCAACAATGACATCTCAAAAGACGATGAATAAGTGACCAACTTTGTCAGAAGATTGAAAAAGGGAACCGACGACAGATATAAAGGTAAGATTCCATTGATTTGTTTTAATTGTGATGGTATTGGTCATTTTGATAACAAATGTCCTCATAAGAAAAATAAAATAAATGATGAAGATGATTCAAATAGAAAACAAACATATAAAGGCAAAAGAACCAAAAATAAAGTCTTCAAGAAACGTTTTTGCACCAAATAAGACAAATCATCATTAGACGAAGATGAAGCTAGTGAAAGCGAGACATAAAGAGTTATATTCATGGCAATAGAAAAGGGATCAAGCTCCAAAATGACAGATTAAGAAACATATCCAAAAAGATCTGCATAAATAGTCAGAGGGGATAAGAATTTCTGCAAGAAAGATCACAGGGACACTCCTCCATCGGGAAGATTCAGATTTCAAAATCAACGACATTTAGAAATAAACAGGCCTTAGGAAGATGAAGGATTCAAAAGATTAACTCCTTTCAAAATATCTTCAACTCCCAAGTATAAAACTATATTTTTTGGTTTATGTTATGCATGCAATAATTTTAGACATAAAGCTGTAAATTGCAGAGCTAATAGCAGGAAGAAAAACAACTTTGAAAGTCATACACAAAATGGTTATCCAAGAAGGCCTAGAGAAACACATTGTTAGGAACAAAATACCAAGATAGCATAGAAAAACCTTAGAATAAGTACTCAATTCCTTAAAAAAGAGAGAATTTCAGATAATAAGCCTCTTTGAGGGGGAAACCTCCTTATAGACTACATAAATTTCCAAATACAATATGATTCCAAATGAAAAGGTCTCCTTGGTATATATAGGAGACTAGGAGGTACAATTATAACTAATGGACCCAAGCCGACATAAATAAAATAACATTACTAATGTAATATTCCCTAATTAAGGGGTAATGTGACACTATTTAGGGATTAACATGCCCCTCCCCTTCAGACAAGTGTTGTCCACAACACTTTAATAATTATGGATGCTTCTGTATAAAATACTCATCTTCCCAAGTGGAATCTTCAACAGGTAGTTTCCTCCACTTAATGAGATACTCTGAAATGGATCTATTCCTCAGCTGGAAAATTCTTGTGTCAGTGATATCTTCAAGCTCCAATATGATTTTTCCTTCCTCGTCAAGTTGTGTCAATATAGTTTGAACTGGGATATTGTCAACTATAACCTTCTTTAAGCATGAAACATGGAAAACTGGGTGTACTCGTGAAGATGCAAGCAACTCCAATTTGTATGCCATAGTACCAATCTTTTGCAACACCTCATAAGGGCCATAGTACTTTGGTGATAATTTATTATCCTTTTTGGCTTTCTTGAGAGACATCTGTTTGTATGGTTTTAGTCTTAAAAACACCTAATCCCCTACTTCAAAACTTCTTTCACTACGATGTTGATCTTCTTG
>JASDQU010229524.1:0-17216 GCA_032191745.1 Picea mariana | reverse complement strand
ATTATTCCACAATTAAGCATGGGTTCTCTTACTCCACAAAGCATCTTCCCATGAGTGCTTTCACCATAAGGGGACCACTTTGGAGTTCATCCATATTTACTTCTTATCAACCATGACAAAACAATAATGAGTCATATTTACATCAAACAATATTGGGTCCATTACCCAAACCTTTGTGCTACGAGGCTTTCTTCAAGGGTTGACATCAATGACAACCAACCTTAATCAACATTTGCTTGTCCCAGTTTTCATTTTTGTGTGTATTTCCTACCTCCTCTTCCTCCAGGAGTTGATTAAGAATGTCGAAGGAGTTTTAGGTGGGAGTATTCTGAGTTCTTTCTTGAGTTTGTTTTCTGGGGGGGTATCTTTTAGTTCCTGTGACTATAGTGTAACCTTCCTTTTTATTTCCCTCTCCTACTTTTGGGTTCTAGACATTCAAGGGACAGTCACGGAAGAGGTGATCATGCTCATGGAACTTTCTGTGGTGGAAAGGAATGTGCCCATAGTCCATCGTTTCATTCAAGTCCCCATCCTGATATTCTAGGGTTACTGATCCTAGTAGAGCCTTTGATATGTCCATGTAGACACACATTTGAGCATAGGAAGTGTATTTCCTCTTCTTTGTGGCTTCCGAATATTTCACACATCTTCCCACAGTGTTCCCTATTCCCATGATGATTTACTCCAACTATAACTCCTGCGGTAGGGAATATAATCGTATCCATACCAGTGCCATTGTGAAGTCTTCTTTCTCTGGGATGAAATGGTTTGTCCAGAATCTCAGGAATAGCCCATCGGAGTTGTAGAAGTATGGGCCATTATAAAAAATATTATCCTTATCTTCCAAACTATAGAGGATTATCATGAAAAACCCCTTGGAGATGAGTTGTACTTCATAGTATCCCTTGGGGTTCCACCACTCTTTGTTCCATCTCACGAGATCTCGTTTGGAAGGCCATAGACCTAGAAAATTTGCAGACGAAATTTCAGTGATAACAGATGCCCCCTGATGGATGAGGTTAGGAGCATACGTATAGCTGAAATCCATCAATGTTTCTTCTACTGAGAGTGCTATTGTAAGAGAGAGCAATAGTGGGATCGTCCAGAGCGATCCGTTGGAGGGAAAAAGGAACCGGTAGAACCCAACCTTCCATGAGGTGTGTAAAAAAATAAACTGTGTACAAACGAGGCGGGCATGCCCCATGCTCGTGTCATGTAACTCAAAAAAGAGGAATGAAGTGTTGGTGTAGACAACTGCAGCGCCCTCGAGGGAGGTCATGATAAAGGAAGAAGACAATACTGCAGAAAAACATACTCTGAATAGTAGGCAGTGACAGCTGTAAGAAGTATCACGGATTCTGTAGGCATTGATAGCCCAACCAAGTTCAGAGGTCTTCGGCAAGTAAAAGAACTAACTGCAATAGTCACAAAGTAAGACCCACCATAACATGAGAAAGTGTTGACGTTGAATGTTATGGGGGTCAATGACAGCAGGGAGAAATTGTGGTTCTCCCTGTGCCATCCAAGATCTCTCATTGGATGGGTAATGAGAATCAAGATACTGTTGCCCTTTTGGAAAACTATGTTGATGTCAACAAAAAGGGGGATGCGACTCCCATAAGAAAATGGGTTCGTGAAATCTACTAGGTGAGGTTAGGATGTGGAGGAGGTACATGGACGAAGTCAATATGTACGAATACTCAAGACTACCCTTGGTTGGAGTATATGTGAGATAAAAGTGGCCGCAACCATTCAACAAGGTCGAGTGTCAGGGGGACAGCAAGACAGGGGATAAGTTGTGCCAGAGGCAGGACAAAGTGAATAAACTCAGAGGGAAGAGATAAGTGGCCTGTGGGGTACTCTAAAGATATGGACGATGTCGTCAAGGGTAAATGATAAGTAGTGCCCCAACCAAGGGTGACATGGGTTGCGTTTTTCCAAAAAAGGGAAGAATGTCGCCAAAGGTGATGACGAAAAGGTAATGTGACTGCTGGAAACAAAGGCGTTTGTACAATAAATAAAGAATAATTTTGGGAGAAGTGTACAAATACAGAAACGGGTGCCCCAATGTGATATGGTTGGCTCGGGTAGGGCACAATTTGTGTGGAGAACTGGTGGAGGGTGGGGGCCCCATGGGTGGGTTTCTGTATGAGGTAAGTGAAATGAAGGGAAATTGGCAGATGGGCAAACTGATTGTGGATGAAATGGAGGGTTCATGATACTGCGGAGGTGCAGTCCAAAAATAGAACCGTGAAGAGATAATCTGGGAGTCCATTGGGAAAGATAGCAAAATGAGGAGGAGTATGTGGCTGATTTGTGACATGATGTAAGACTATCGGGACTCCCATCCCGAAAGGGTGTTGAAAAACAGCATGAGTGTCAAAAGCGCAAAAGGGTGCTATGAATGGGACAACTCATGTGGGTAAGAGTGCTACTGGGTGACAATACCAAAGATGCAAATGGAGGTGTTGGTACTCAAGAGCCGAAAATGGGGATCCTAGAGGCAAATGTCAGAGGGTGTGACTGGAAATGTAAGTGATATTAAGAGGGAATGACTACATGCTAGAGCTGAGTATATACCTGAAGGGGTTGTGTTGATGTATGATGACCAAGTACCTGCACACATGAAAACCAAATACCTGACGTGAACAATATTTGAAGAGAATCGAATATATGAGCATGTATTTGATAATTTTGAATATGCGTAGGTGTACCTGGTTAGGGTATGAAAAATGGCGTCCCAGGGGTTCAGGATGAAAAGAGGCCTAGGGACTGTCGTGATGTAGATGACGGGATGCTGATCCCATGGCTGAAGACGGATCGAGAAATGGATGCCTGGAGCTCCTGGAATGGTGAGTGGAAGTTTGGCAAAAAGGCCTATATATAGCTATAGGGCCCACATTGCCACCTCATTTGTACTTGCTGCTATAGTGATTGGACAAGAAGTATTCAGAGGAGATTTGGAGATTCTGGGAGGATGAGGCATCCGATCGAGGACCAGCGAGCTTCAGGTTAGTGGTCTGATCATCCTGCATAGAATTAGGGTTTCATTTTTTGGGCAGGGGTTGTACAAGGGATCGTACAGAGGGTTTGATGAGTGAGGGCCCCACATGCGCGAGTGATCTGGAAGTAGGCACACACACGTGCACCCCTGCCCGCTGGATAGGTGCGCATGGGGGCGTTGGTAAGGGGGTAAAGGGCATGCACTATGTGCGTGCCTATCGGTTGCACAACTGCGCATGTGTGTGCGGCTGTGTATTGGACAGGCGCGCTTTAAAGCACGCATGTAAGTTGAACAGGCACGCACTCATGAGCACCTGTGTAGTGAACAGGCGCGCATATGTGCATGCCTGTGGAGTGAACAGGTGCGCACGTGTGCGGGCTTGTGGGTTAAATAGCTGCGCCTTGGAGGCAATGTTGACGGGTGTAAAACTTATGTTTTTGATGTTGTTGATGGTCCATTTGGCTGACTTAGGACTGTTTTATGTGGTTGCAGGTGAGCATTATGCATGATGCTGGTTGGTTGGCGAGAGCAGGATTGGTCCCAGCTGCGAGACGCTGTGGCTATTGAGGAGACATGTGTACGTGCGACTTTGGCAGCCTGTGGGCTGCTGAAGTTCTTTGAGTGCCTGTTGATATGGGCACAGGAGTATCTCGTGCAGTTTCTTATCCAGATGTGGAGTCCAGATCTGCATTGCTTCATAGTGCGGGGAGAGTAGATTGCCTTCAGTGTGGTGGAGGATGTGTACTTTTTGACTGGGCTCCCGTTTCGGGGAACACCCCTACCGACGGAGTCGGTGTTATCACGGGATGTGCCGCTGGCGACAGTTGGCCGGAGATACTTTTCGGGGCTGAACTTTATGTCTGACACTATCGTGAGCATTGGGGCGATGGATGCCCTAATGCATCGCTGCATAGCAGAAATGATTGTGAGAGTTTATGGGTCTCTGGCGACGCAGCGGATCAGTGGTGGCCAACTGATTATGATGGAGAGAGTGTTGGTTGGTGAGAACTTCGCTTGGGGGCTTACGCTGCATGTTAGGATGGTAGGGTAATTGGACCACTGTCAGTCCATGGATACGAGAGAGTTTGTCTTCGAGTCCATCCTAGTGGCCTGGTTTCTGGAGAGGGTGCCTATGTTGCGCCCGAGGATTTTATTGGGTGCACCTGGGGCGTGAGAGCCGTGACTAAAGTGGTGGTCGACTATTTTGCTTCTCCATGGTGGTGGCGAGGGCGGCCACTTCTTTACTGCTGAGGCAACGCAGGTGTGGCGGCAGATGCCGCAGGTGATATTACAGTACCCCTATGCCGGGGTTGACTTCCGGGAGGATCCAAACATGGTGCTACCTCCAGGGGAGGTGTTTGACCATCGAGGTATGTTGATGATGTTGATATATATGTTTTTTGTTCGAGATAGAATGACATATGTATATGATATAGATGTTGATACTATCTGTTGCTTGTTTGTATGTGCAGATGTGGCACCTTGTGGGCTCGAGGTGGAGTTGCGGAGAACACTGGATCGTCAGGAGCCGGAGAGACCGTTGCGGGGAGGGCCGTGTGTTGGAGAGAGACGTCGGTGTGAGGACGCCACGACGCAACTAGCTGATCTGGAGAGAGCAACAAGGAGATGTCGGTTTGATGATCCTGGTGCTGGGCCATCACATGCTTCTCCGGCGGATGCCGGAGTATATTTTGAGGACATACGTCATCGGCTGAAGGTGGTGTTACATGGCATGCCTAAGGGCATGTGGTTACGCATCTAGGATGAGGGCATCCTAGAGCATTGTGTGGGGATTGCACCGCCATGGCGGGCCGTGGTACGACAAGCAACAATAGCTAGTGCTGCGATGACCGGACGACTACCTCTGGGGTAGGAGGAACCAGTAGGGGGTGGGAAACCACCACCTGAGGGAGGGGTAGGCGGTGGTGCTCTAGAGGCACCTTGAGTGGTGCTCTATGTATTGATGTATTTTTGTATATAGACTGGTGAGCCCATTTTGTACTGAGGTGCTTCACTGGCCTGCAGATACTTCTATTTTTGTATGTAAACATTTGGATGGCACTGTAGACCGTTTGATATATACATGAGTATACATTTTGAGATCTATGTGGTGTTTACATGTGTTTTGTTAATGTATTGATGATGTCTAATCTATATATTCTATGACAGGTTGTTGATATGTTTATGTATGTGTAGAGGTAGCTTGATGTGATATATGCTAGTCTAACACAATATTAGCTAGGTTATTTGTAATTTGATTCAATTGCCTTGGAATATGTGTAAATGTAATGGAATCAAAATGTTGAGATAAAAGTCTAACCTACAGGTATTTGTGAAAGAGGCAAGGATCGCGTACGCGGTACACATTGTTGAGCTGGAGGACGACTAGTTGAGAGTCAAGGAAGACGCTAAGGTGACGAATATGATGATGCTGGGCATTGGCCAGGAGGCCAATGACGACAGTGTATTCGGCTTGGTTGTTGGTCACTGAACCCAAATATATGCTGCTCGAATGGAGCATTTCATGTGAGGGGGTTTAGAGATCCCAAGCGGCCGAAGCAAGATTTTGTGTCCAACGGCTGGCGCTGTCAGTGTAACCGATGTGGTAGGTTGGTGGAGGAAGCATCTGCAATAGCACAAATGATAGTTTAGACGTGAGGGATGGAAAAAAGATTAAAAACACTATAAAAGAAAGAACCTAAAGTAGAATGACTACGTTTAAGCATAAAATTTCTTTAAGTATAACCCGTTGATGGGTTGTTTGAGAGGGAGGCCTTCAGGAGAGGCTAGGATGTATGCGCCTTTGGTGAGGCAATGTTAGATAATGTACGGGCCATGCCAGAGTGACTCGAATTTTCCATGGCCAAAGGTATCATGAGTGATATCGTAAGCCAGGACTAGGTCACCTTTGCGAAATGAGCGAAGGTTGACATGTCGATCAAAGATAGCCTTTGATCGTTTTTTAGTTGCCTCATTGTTCTGTAATGAAGATCGACGATCTTCATCTAGAGACTCTAAGTTCAGCAAGCAGTGCTCCATTGGAGCAGTGTGGGGTAATAGCTCAATTGCGGTGCGTAGGGTGGGAATTTCTCCCTCGATGGGAAGAGTGGCCTCAACCCCATGGACTAGATGAAATGGTGTGAAACCAGTAGCTGTTTTCACAGCCGTACGGTAAGCCCATAGCGCGGAAAATAACATATGATGCCAATTGGTTTTATGTTTATTAATCATGCGCTGTAACATGGTCTTGAGGACCTTGTTAACTTCTTCGACCTGTTTGTTAGACTGAGGGTAATATGGTGAGGCAAACTTGTGAGAGAATCCTAACCAAGATGAGAGTTCGACGAAAATCTCATTCTCGAAGTGTTTCCCGTGATCGGAAACAAGTTGGAGTGGTACTCCAAAGCAAGATATGACGTGGTTAAAGAAAAAACACGCTGCGGTGTTAGCGGTGTTGTTGAAGTTGGGCATAGCTTCTGCCCATTTGGTGAAGTAATTGACTGTGACAACAATGTATTTGTGACCATTGCTGGAGGGGGGATTACAAGTCATGAAGTCAATGCCCCATTTTAAAAAAGGGCCGGCAATGATGACTGGATGAAGAAGAGCAGGTGGTGCTCGGGCTTTGTTGGCTTAAAGCTGACACTGCTCACATCGTTTCACGGCATGAATGCAATCGTGAAACAAGGTATTCCAAAAGTAACCTGCTCGGATAATATCCTGAGTAGTGGATATTCCTAAAAGATTGCCCCCACATGCGCCACTGTGGCAGTTGTTCAAGACTCTATCGGCCTCGTCAATGGTCAGGCATCGATGAAGAATGGTGTCAAATCCTTGCCAGTATAGGATGTCTTCGATGAGGAGGTAGCGGGGGGCATGATGGCGAATACGACGACGATCATCTCGTGAAAGGTAGTTATCAAACTTTTGAGTTCAGAGGTAGACAAGGAGGTCGCCGTACCAAGGATCATCCGAAGTGATGTAAAAGAGGTGTTCGTCAGGAAAGTCGGTATTGATGGGGGCACTGGTGGTGTCAGAGGGGAGGGCAGTGACAAGTTCAGTGAGAATGAGGGCTTTCTTGCTCTTGGGTGTTGAGAATTCAAGATCGTACTCCTGAAGGATAACGATCCATCAAGCAAATTTGCCATTAATTTGTCGACGACTGAGCAAGTATTGCATAGGGTTGGAATCTACGACAACCTTAGTTGTGCGAAGTAGAATGTAGTGACACAGTTTCTGGACTGCGAGGATGACTGCAAGAGCTAGTTTCTCTTCATGTTTATATTTCAAGGGTGACCCTGAGAGGTTTTTACTAATGTAATAAATGACATGCTCACGATTGTCATCACCTAGCTGAATGAGAAATCCTACTACTAAAACAACTGATGCTGATACGTAGAGGATATAGTCACGATTGTAGTCAGGTGCACTGATTAAAGGGGCATTGGAGAGTGCCATTTTAAGATCATCAAATGATTGTTGGGAATGTTCATCCTAGTGAAATGGGATGTCATGACGTAGTAAACGAAGGAAGCCATGTGCGCGAATGGCATAGTCGGGGACAAATCGTTGTAGAAAGTTAGCCTTGCATTGTAGGCTCTGAAGTTGATGTAAATTCCAGGGAGGTGGAATTTCGGTGATAGCTTGGAATTTGAGGGGGTCCATGGTAATACCGCTTTGAGAAACATTGAATCCGAGGAGGCATCCCGCGGTGACGCAGAAAACACACTTGAGAGGATTCAAGTGGATTTTATACTGACGACACCGTTGGAAGATGATTCAAAAATCATCAAGATGTTGGGTGCATTTCTTGGATCGATCAGTGAGATCATCCAAGTATGCGAGGATAATATGAGCCAGATCGTGAAAAATGTATGTCATAGCCCATTGGAAAGTTGCACCAACATTCTTTAAGCCAAAAGGCATGACGCAATATGCAAAAGTACCCCAAGGGGTAGTGCATGCGGTTTTATACTGATCGGCTGGGTGAATTTGAATTTGATTATAACCAGAGAAACCGTCCATGAAGGATAGAGTCTCATGGCCTGCGCAGTTGTCGATAATTTGATCAATGAAAGGCGTTGGAAAGTTGTCTTTTGGACACGTGTGATTGAGATCATGAAAGTTCATGCAGATGCAAATAGTGCCCTGTTTTTTGTTAACGAGTATAGGGTTTGAAACCCATGATGTATAGGCGATGGGGTAAATGAACTCGACAGTGCGTAATTTGTCAATTTCGGCTTTGATGGCTACTGCTTTGGATGGGCGCAGTGGTCGTTGTTTTTGACAAACTGGTGTAATGTCGGGCCAGGTGTCGATGCGATGTTCGATGATAGAGGGATCGAAGCCAGGCATTTCCATGTATGACCAGGAAAAAATATCCTGATATTCCTGGAAGAGGGATTTATAGGCGGTGATTTCTTGAGGAGTGCAAGCAGCTCCACTGGTGATTTCCTCGATGACGCCATTTTTGATGGAAATGTCAATTTTAATGGTCGGGGAAATGTTGGCCATGTTGCCTTCTTCAAAAGAATCAGGGGCAGGAATGGGGTTTTTGAACCAGTCAATAGGTCCTGATGGGATAAAATCCTTGGTTTCGACCACATAGATGGGGTGTTGGTTAGGAGGCATGGAGGCTTCCTATGGAAAGAAGAGTGCACGGTGGTGTAGCGCATCCCATGGGTAGTCAGGGTTGCTTAACTCTTCAAGTATTTCCTCGTCACAGTGGAAGTGACGGGAATACAAGGGGTCATGAAGAGTGATATCGATGACTGTTGTCGTGTGGCTGCCCCCTGGTGATGAAGAAGCAGGGGGAACAATGCAAGGAAATGGCGATGGTTTGCTCGACATAAACCAAATATCGAAGTACTAAGGAGTACCCATGATAGTTGGGTGTAAAATTTCTGTAGGGAAATGAGTAGAAGAGTTGGGGGCATTGGGGGGTGAATCCTCAGATAAGTCATCTAAGAACCATGGAGGCGTTGGAAGGGCCTCGGGTTCAGGAGAAATGACATGAAGAACCTCTAGTGACGAGGTAAGGTCAACTATTGACTCTGTGGGTCTGTGAAGCAAAGTCAATTGGTGTTGCCTGTATTCAATGATCATAGGACACTAGTATGTAAAATGATCTAATGATTCACATAGAGAGCAAGGGCATCTCATATGTTCATTGAATGAAGTAGTGACATAACAGATGTCAGTGATGTTTGGTAAGGATGAAGTAGCGGGATTGGGGTTGCTCTGGAAGCTTTGGCTTACTGTGGCTAATGTCTGCCGAAAGCGTGGTAATGCTAGGAAATGGTGGGTATAATGGCCATATTCTGAACATATAGCGCAAGTGAATTTGGTTCACAACCCTTTACTACTTGAATGGGGGGTGGTAGTGATAGTACTGGCGAGCGTTGAGGGAGTTTGATTAAGTGGAATCAAATTCCGTAACTCTGGTAGGGATGGGCAGTTGTTGGTTTGGTGTCCATATTTCTCACATAGTGTGCAAGGAGGTTGGATGCATGGAGGAAGTGGAGCTATGGGCTCCTTCTTCTTTCTCTTGCCCCCAACTGTGGCATGGGGGTTAGTAAGTGGAGGTGTAGAGGGTATGTTGGGAGTAAGTATGGGAATTGTCATTGGGATTCCTTCCGTTTAGGGGGGAAGAGATGGTCGAGGGACCATCTTAGGTGGATGTAAATACCAAACTGGAATTGATAACACCATATTAGGGAGGGTTAGCGTTGCGGCTACCTGGAAAGCTTCGATGCCTGGTGGAGGGTAAAAGAAGGGGATTTGAGTGATGGCTTGGGGAACTGTCTCCCAAACTGGGATATGTCCTTGGGGAGAGGTGGAATCGTGGACTGGTGGGGTCACCAAGTTCGTAGGAGGCTTATGAGGGGGAAGTTCTATGACTAGTGGGATGTCAGAGATGATAGAAGCCTCCTGAAGAGGAAGGGTATCCTCGGTGTTAGTTCCATTAGATGACATGACGCATACTTGATTGGAAGGATGAAGGAGCGGCGCTGCTCCATGGTAAGTTCCTAACAATGATGGATCTTTGAAAATTCCAGGACCCATCTTGATGAGTGGGTATGCGTCATGACTCGTATGGATAAGGGGAAGAATGTTATCGATGTTGGTAGATGGTTTAGGCTCGTAATGTGGGACTTGGTCAATGGTAACAATCTTCCCGTTGTGGGGGAACATCATTGTCCAAAAGACGGAAGAGGCAACTGCCTTCATAGCGTACATGTAGCTACGACCGAACAGGATATTATAATCGAGTGGGGCATCGATAACTTCAATGTCGATGAGAATAGTCTTGCCCTCGAGTTCTACGGGGACATTTTGGAAGAGCCCTTCAGGAGACGATGGTTGCATGTCGTAAGCTCGTAAGGTAATGGAAGAGGGTATGAGTTCAAGGGAACCAAGTTTCTGCCATATTGGTATGGACATAATGGATGTAGATGCACCTTCATTGATGATACACCGATGAACTGTGATGTTTCGTATTTTTACTAAGATTTGAAAAGTGATCAAGGAGGGAAGGCGAGGTTCTCTGTTGTCGAGATCAAATGTAATGAGTCGAGTATCTGTGGGGTTGACTGCCCCCAAGGCGCAAAGTAAATATTTCTGCTGAGTGGGACAAGTTTGAAGGACTTCTAAGACTGACATGGCAGCCGGGGATTGTGCTAAGTCATCAACCAAACTGTAATTATGAGCTACCCTATCCTGTGGGTTGTGGACATTCCTGCATAATGGGATGCGATGGATGCGAAGAGGTGGCTCTGTATCAAGGTGAGGGATCACCAACGGGGGTCCCGTCGGTGCAGGGTTTGTCTCTAGAGATATGGGAGGAGACTCAGTGGGTGCATGATACTAGCGATTACATGTTTGCAGAAGGATTTCTTCCTCACTAGTGAGGAGGATCGTGTGATCTGCTGGATTGTTGGGGTTAAGGTACTGTCCTACCTGAGGTGGGGGATGCTATGCATCCTATTGGGTTTTTATCACACCTTGGTGTGGAATAGGATTCTGTAGCACGGTAGGGGGGTGTTGTTGCATGTATTGTTGTGGTGCCTGCTGAGGGGTAGGCAGTGTTGGAGGATGGGGTATACTGTCTGAGTCTTTCAACCGTTTGAAATCAGAGATTTGGGGGCAATGATGAGTGTAATGGCTGAACTCACCGCAAAGGGCACAAGGGAAGTTGGTTTTAACAGTATTGTTATTTCTCCCTTGACGCTTATTATTATTTCCCCCCCTGGGGGTTCTGATTCCCCTGGTTCTGGTTGCCCCCAGTAGATTGGTTCTGCTAGGGTTGATTCCCACCTTGACCTGGGTTGTTGTTGTTCCTATTTCATTCTTTATT
This sequence comes from Picea mariana, assembly GCA_032191745.1. Lineage (NCBI taxonomy): Eukaryota > Viridiplantae > Streptophyta > Pinopsida > Pinales > Pinaceae > Picea > Picea mariana. The sequence continues at coordinate 5,856 of JASDQU010229524.1, read as the reverse complement.
TTTGGCATTGTTCGACGGATGGGTCAGATTTTTCGTATTCAGCTGTTCGAAATTTTGATATTGCTGAATGGGAGAGGGTTGAACAAAATTCACCCCAGCATGAGGATGTGGGGGACCAGGAAAAGGAAAGTACGGATTCTGGGGGGTAATGATCCATAAGGTACATAGGAAGGCGTGGTGTTGTCGCTAGTATTATAAGCTGAGGTAGAGGGGGTACCAGAACTTGGTTGAATAGGTGGGTGTATGGGGGTTGCCAGCAGTGGCCCACTGATGGGTGGAGGCATAGCAACAGGGTATGGTTGTTGATAAGGGGGTGGGGGGTAATAATAAGTTCCCCCGTATGTCGGCAGGTATTGAGGTGTTCCATACATTGGTGGTTGTTGGGGTTGTGGACCATGGTGAGTGGTGTTACCAATCATTCCATCTTCTCAATGAGACATCCCAGGTTTGTCTTGGCCAAATGGCATAGGTTTTGGGAGATCAGGAAGTACAGTGTATAAGTACCCTGACTGTGCATAGATGAGGTCATACTATTGAGATTTACTAATGGCTTCCTTTTCTGATTGAGGGAAGGTGGAAGCTACACCCTTACCGAAGAGAGAGACGAGTGATCTAAGAAACCATTCAAGACACTGTTGTTTGGTGGTTTATGCTTTACACAAACTACGTCGCCTACGCCACTTGTGAATGTGATCAGCGATATGTGTGGCTGAGGTTTGTTTGAAATTAGAGAGTAGTTCTAGACCATTGTCGTGGTGGATTGGTAGTTGGAAGAAGGTCAAAAATGCTTTGGCCAAGGATTCAAAATTCGCATGGGACCCTGATGCTTCATCTACGTACCATTTGGCTGATGGGCCAATGAGTGTTCGTTGAAATAATCGCAGTCTGATGGAATCATCCATACTTCTATTGGAAGAGCACCATAGGTGAAAGGTCATGACATGGTTGGCAGGGTCATCACCTGCCTTTCCTTCAAACTTGGGTATGTCTGAAGGTAGTTTGGTGGGCATTGCGGGCCATGTGGGGTCATGCAATATAGGATCATTGGTGATTTTGCTTAGATCGAGTATGTTGAGGGAGGCCAAATATGGAATTTGTAGTGGGGGGGCAGGATTATCTCCAGCCATGGTGTAAGTGTGTTGTGAACCTGACCCTTGAGGGGGGCTAGGTGGGTTGGTACTTCCCCCTTGAGAGGAAGTTGGTCCCCCACTTCCGTGTAAAGGAGAGCGAGTGGACGGGGGACCTTGGGAAGTGGACCCAAGTAATGTGGAACCAAGCAAAGCTGATCCCAAAACAGTAGCACTCACAGGAGTGTGTGAAGGTGGTGTCGATGAGTGGGCAAGACCAGACACTCCCCCTAAGATAGGAGGGAGGTTTAGCAAGCGTCAGGAACGACAAGGATTCTATGGGTCCCCTATGATGTCCAACTAGCTGAGTGAATGTGTGCAAATGGCGGTGAGAGTAATAAAGAAACAAGAGCCTTTTGTTGCAAAATTTGAACTTTACACAATATATATATCCAAATCAAAATGTAGTCAGAAGTGAAGCATACATAAAATGTTTTGAAAAAGAAGCATATATGTGGATAAGTGGGTTTTTTCTGTGTGGGGAATAAAAAAAAAACAAATGCTTGTGTCCTAGAAGACGTAACATCCTTCCTCTCAAATAGCACTGGACCCTCCAATAGTACTCAACAGTGGCGTTTGAAGTCACCAGAAGAGAAACTAGTGAAGGATGAAATAATTGGTTATAATGAGGGGTAAAGGGGGCATATCTTGAAAGAGTTGGCGATATTTCCCAAAAGCCACACAAAATCCAATCAAGGTGCAATTGCAGCCCACAATTGCCACTTGGGTAGATGTCCTAAAATTTGGTCACTAGGTACCTCGGTCAAAGTGCGACATTTAGATTTTCGACCTAAGAAATGGGTCATGGGTTGGATCCCGTCCAAGAGGTGGGTGCCTCAATGGGGGACACACAAAACAACTGGACCTCAACCTTCAACCCTTCACGGGTACCTCCCTGCCTTATGGTGTTAGGAACACTTGACTTGGAGGATTTTTAGTTCCCTATTTGACAACTTCTATGGTTTTGAAAATGTGAGAACCAGATAACATGGAGTTATTTGGATGCCTATCCCCGAAATCCTACCTAGACTAAAAAATTTCTTTTGGCACCTCCTGTGGAGGAAAACTTAGTGAGTTTTTAGAAAAATTTTAGATGTAGTTTTTTTGAGAGGTTGGGGGTGTGAACCAAACTCGCTAAATTAAAATGGGAGTGGATAGTTTCGTCAAGAAAAGGGTGGAGTGTTTCGGAATCCCTTTGGAGGAAACTTACTTTGACCTCCTCGTTTCAAGAAGAAGATATGTGAGTGATAAGTGACTTTTGTGTGTGAGTGAAAATGTGCCAATTTTTAGTGTATTAGATGTTACCTTGCTGCATGTGGACTTCGCTTGGTCCTTACAAGTGCTGATTACCTAATTAACTAAGTGCCTTTGGTACAACCTTGCGTAATTCAAAAGTCCCTAGGAAGCTAGCATGTGGACATGTGGGTCCGTTACTATCCCTTTAACTCCCTATTGTGATGTAATCTAAGAAAAGGTTTATTTAACTCCCTATTGTGATGTAATCTAAGAAAAGCTTTGAAACTATCCTAGATTGATCATGTGGGCATGTATGGGCCCGTTACAAAAACCTTTAAACTTCCCTAGTGATTTGATCTAGGAAAGAAAATTTCAACACTATCCTATCTTTGTAGCATGTGGGCATGTATGGGCCCGTTACAATATTAAGATGTGTTTGAAAAAATAAACTAAGAGGAGTCCCAAGAAGGGTTGTTGTCCTCTCCTAGAGGTTTTAATGTTCTTAAGGGAGATGAAATCGTTTCACAATCTTTTTCTGATTCTCAAGGTCACTTGAAGGTGCGAGAGAAGAGCATATTAAGCGATTGTTATCCAACTTCTAGTCCCAATGCAAGTTAATTGTGATTAAAAATGATTTCTAACTTATATTTTGAGTCAAAACAAGCCATCCATGTGGAGAAAATGAAAACAAAAGAGGAAATTGATTTTAACCCCCTAAGTGCCTATGTGTTTTGACTAACCCCTTTATATGATGAGGGGACTAAGTGTGATGCAACTTTAAAACATGCTTGAAATCATTTTTAAGAAGGCTAATGGCCTTTGCCACATCTCAAAAACTTTACAATGTGAATTTTTGCACAAATGCACGGGTCTCAGTGGAGACAGAGGCGCACAGAGCACATGTGTGCAGACAAAAAAGAATTAAAAAGCGCACGTGCGCAAAACAGGACCGTGACTTGAGCGCATGTGTGCATGATGCGCGTTTGTGGGCCTAAAAACCCATGCACAGGTGACACACGACCGAGAATGAAAATTCCGGATGGAATTCTCCCAATTCAACTTGGAATTAGATGATTGGCAGGTCGGCTTAGGCCGATTAGTGCACCTGCAAGTTAAATACACCAAAAGAAGAGCTAGAAAAACCCAAATGGGGTAGGCAATTGATATCTTTCCCTAGTGGAGTTGCCAATCTGTTGCACCTCTTTTGCCACCTTAGTGAACAAAATAGAGGTGCTTGCAAGCTCAGTTGGGTTTATTGAGCAGGACAACTGCAAGGAAAAGGGTTAGAAAAAGAAATATAAAACAACAACTAAGAATTAAACTAAGAAATGAAACAACAACTAAATTTATAAACATAGGGACATAAGAACAAAAGAAACAATGAGACCCATGTCTCCAATTATAAGGATGATATTAGTGAAAGAAAACACCGAGAAGCAAGGGGACTATGAGTCCCTTCTTCCTCCAAGGGAGGGCTCTTGGACCCCCACAAGTAAGCTCTTCTTACAACTTTGAAAAAGAAAATGAAAATGGTGAAAGAATTCTTTGCTAATCCACTCAAGGGGTGAGATGGATTGCCCAAAGCAATGATGCAAGTATAATCTTGGCAAAGATAGAAGATTCCTCAAGAGAATAATGGCAGCATAACTTTGCTATGTAATTCCTTGAAAAATGAAGTGTATCCGTGGCCTTTTTATAACATTCCTTTGGGTTATTGTTCAACTAGTTTGTAGTGTGTAAAGAGGCTAATTAGGGCATTTCTAGGTCTTTGACCAGCCATCCAGTCGAATCCAGTCTAGATTTGAGTGTCAAATCAACTTGGAAGCTGAACTAGAAGTGGGTGGGAGGCCGACCACTCTCATAAATGCGTCGTTTATCAGGTGCATGGATTTTTGCGACAACACTCGTGCATCGTGCACATGTGCGCGAATATTGCATTTCTGTTTCACGCATGTGTGCACGCGCCCAGTGTCTTCATAACACCCTTCAAATTTTTCACTATTTGTATAGTTTTTGACCCTTTATGAATGCTTTTGTGTTAATTCAGGTCCATGGATGACTTCATAACTGTTTGACGATGCTGAATTCTTGCAACCATTTGCGGATGAAATTTCAGTGATAACATCCAACTCCCCAATTCTCTGGCTACAACCAGAAGGAGGCTACAACCCCTAATGTTCTCCAGCTACAACCAGAAGGTAGCTACAACCACCTGTCCTTGCCCCATCCTGCCACCCTTAAGTAGAAGTAGAATGATGGAACCACTATCACACTATCACTGTGAAATATACCGCTGTAAACTTGTACCAATAAGTCTGAACCATGCATCAACCATGCATCAACCTGTACCTCAACCTGTAATCAACCTGTACNTACCATAAACAAGTGCATCAACCATGCACCAACATGTAATCAACCTGTACCATAAACAAGTGCATCAACCATGCACCAATCTGTAATCAACCTGTACCATAAACAAGTGCATCCAACCATGTACCAAGTATGTAGAAATAATGTGTCAACTACTCATCAACTATGACTCATCAATATGTACCAATGATGCATGTGCACCAACTCATCAACTACTTGTCTCAACCATGTACTCAACATGTACCACAACGAAAATACCTCATCAATTTCATCATCCAAATCTGATTTGTATATCTTTAATAGACCTGGTGTATATGATCACATTCCTGCAAACCTTCCTTAACTTTAAAAACAAGAGACTAACATTTTCATCAAACTTTTCTATAGTCTCACATGCCTAGTTTTGGATTAGTCAACAACCCTAACTTGAAGTAATCATAACTTTGAACCTGTAATGTATAAAGATTTGAAACTGATAAACAATTTTCTTTAGTGTGTTTTATGCAATTCCTCCAAGTGTCACTACTTGGAACCTCTCAGAAAAGGAGTTATAGCAAAAATGGCATACCTTGCTGAATTCTGGCTTATTCTAGAGAGTGACCTTGTAGAGAATAAAGCACACAAAATGTTTGATGAATTGATATGAAACTATTACAAATAATACTACAGACTTTACTCTAACCAACACATTTGGTCTCACTAAATTTGGATCTGTTATGAAGAATTTATGATGTTTTTACCCAAAACACCTGATTTTGACTAGTTTCAGGACTGGCCACAAACCCTATTTTCCACGAAGTATAACTCCCAAAATACAATGACCCACAAGCTGAATTTTTTACCAAAGATACTTGGATATGTTTTCTCACTTTCATAGCAATTTCACAGTCTGAATCATTATATAAAAAAGTTATAGCAAAAATGGTGAGATGACCTGTAAATAACATACCTTAGAAAGCACCATCAAAAGAATTTATCCTTCTTTGCATTTCAACGTTCTTTTCTTCACCTTCACTCAGAATTCTGGTTTAGATATCCTTGGTTACCTAAGACACATATAGATATTCAATATTCTCAAGTTTGATTCAAATGAGAGAGCCTTGCCTCTTATTTATACTCTCCA
>JASDQU010229520.1:0-17163 GCA_032191745.1 Picea mariana | reverse complement strand
CAATGGAAGATCACATCGAGAATCAACAACAAGTTCTCCAAATCTTAAAGGACAACCTGACCATGGCACAAAATCGCATGAAACAACAAGCAAATCAACATCGTAGTGAAAGAAGTTTTGAAGTAGGGGATTGGGTGTTTTTAATACTACAACCATACAAACAGATGTCCCTCAATCAAACCAAGAAGGATAATAAATTATCACCAAAGTACTATGGCCCTTATAAGGTGTTGCAAAAGATTGGTACTATGGCATACAAATTGGAGCTGGCTGCATCTTCAAGAGTACACCTAGTTTTCCATATTTCATGCTTAAAGAAGGTTATAGGCGATGAGATCCCAGTTCAAAATATATTGCCAGAAATTGATGGGGAAGGAAAAATCATATTGGAGCCTAAATCCATCACTGTCACAAGAATTCGCCAGCTGAGGAATAGTTCCATTTCAGAGTATCTCATTAAATGGAGGAAACTATCGGCTGAAGATTCCACTTAGGAAGATGAGTCTTTTATACAGAAGCATCCAGAGTTACTCAAGCATTGCGGACAACCCTTGTCTCAAGGGGAGGGGCATGTTAAGCCCTAATTTTGGCTCATTACCCATTAATTGGGGCATATTATATTAGTAATGTTATTTTATTTATGTCGGCTTTAGGCCATTAGTTGTAATTATACCTCCTAGTCTCCTATATATACCAAGGAGACATTTTCATTTTGAATATCTTGTACTTGAACATTTAAGTGGGGTAAAAGGAGGTTGCCCCCTCGAAGAGGCTTATGATATGAAATTATCTCTTTTTCAAGGAGTTGAGTACTTTTTTTGAGGTTTTTCTATGCTATATTGATATTTGGTTCTTAACATATGCGGGTTTTCCTAGGACAACCTGCGTACATGTAGGGCCGACCTTTCTTAAAGGTGCGTGCCCCCCAAAAAACTAAAACTAATGGAAAAGGAAAGTATGGAAATGTAAGAGGAGCTAGTTTGTACTTACTTGGTCCAAGCGGAATTTCATTTCGTCCACTGAAGATCTCGGAATCAACTTCTTTAACAAGGGGTGTTTTTGGATTTTTTGTCAATTCTCAATTTTCAATGGTGATAATGAGCTGTCAGATTCTATTTATAAACGTTTTTGGCCCTTTTTGTCATTTTTTTGTCCCCTTTTGTCATTTTTTCTGGATTTAAAATCATTTAACGTGGTTCTTGAGTTTCTCATTGGATGTTACGATACACTTTAATTTTGGTTTGGGAAAACCTTTTGAGATATGGGGCACTTTTAAGGTCTTTTGGTAAAAAGTCATTTTTTCAACTTTGTGCATCTAAGTTAGGATTCCACCTCCACTTGTTGCACCTTGTTGTCTTTTTCTCTTTTCCATAGGATCGATCCCACTGAATTGTGACATGAAACCGTCATTGCTGCTCTATAAGTGTTGTACTTTAGTGGTAGAGCCTACCTTCACATGGATGCCCTAGCTAGATCTTGGCTACATTTTGGTGTCCATGTCGTCGTTAATGACTTTAGTCTTGGGAGTCCTTGTTAGTCTTGTCCTGATTATGAGATTGAGCCTCATATGTTTGATATTTTATCACTCTTGACCTTACCCTTGGGACTCCCACAAAACGGGTCTTCTTTTAATACCTTTTCAGACCCTCTAAATATGAAAATATTGTTGAGCGATCTTATTGTCCTTCACGCTTGCCAAACTAAAATTTTAAGGCACGTCTGTCTGATGGTATTTTACCCCTTTTTTGGTTCAGATGGTCAATTTTATGAACAAAGGTACACTCTAGGAACTTTGGTTGGCTAGAAGAGTATTCTCAGGTATATGTTTAACTTCGGTTCGCTAGAAGAGTATTCTCAGGTATACGTGTACGAAAAAGAAACCCCCGTGGATTCCATAGTTAAGCTCTTTTCAGACTCCCTAAAATTGAAAAGATTTTCGAGTGATATTGTCTTTGTCACACTCGTTAAAATGGTTTTGAATAGACATCTTTTCGTGCTAGTTTATCTCTTTTTTGAACCTCTAGACTACCTTCGAAAAAGGTACCCTAGTGGAGTCTTCTTTTGCTCTTTTTTCAGACTCTCTAAAAATAAAAAACCACCGACCTTACCTTCTCTGGGCTCGTTTAAAATTACATTGAAGGACATTATCATTGTGTCTTATTAATCGCATTTTCATTCCTGCATTTTTTGGCCTAATGTCGGCTCCATGTTGCTCTCAACTGAACCTTTGAAGCATGCCTTATATGCAAGCCTTGTAGCACATTGCCTTTGTGTCTTGACACCTTGACCCATGGAGGAATTTTCCCGAGTTTTCTTTCCCTGCACATGTCTCCTTGATATGAGCATTAGTGTGTTCCCTGTGCTTGGAACTAGTATGTTTGTTTCACTCGTTCCTCCTTTGTAATGTAGAATTCTTTTATTCTTTTTCAAGCTCTCCAAAATATTGAAAAAGACAAAAAAAACAAATATACCCCAAAAAGAGGATGGGAAAAATATTTTCTTTTTATGGAAGCACAATGAGTCTCCCTTGGACAACGTACATCCTTCTGTTTGTTCATTAAGATTTGGAATTTAATATGACATTAGGAAGTTGTTCTCGTAATATAGAGTTGTGTCCTACTCCGTTTGGTTATCCTTCCAAACATATGGAGAGTTTGCATTGCCTCCTGCATCGTGAAATTATGTCAATGTCTTGCTACCTGAGTTAGATCATCAATCGTGCTATTGTCCAAGGGAAGTTTTACCCAACTTGAGTCTCCCTCTATGTAGTTTATCTCTTGCCCTCATGCCTGACCATTCCTAAATTCCAATCAAGTCCTTATTCAGAATCAATGAAGTTCTTTGCCTGATCATTGAGATCCTCTTGTCTATTCCCCAACGAGCCATCAAAGACCTCTGGGTAGTGAATTCGTACACTCACATTACAATCCTACCCAAGTTTTGAATATCTTGAAGTTGTTTCTCGAGCTCTGAAGACCTCATCTCCAGCCATCAGGCATCATTAGCTTCTTGAAGATGGATACTATACAAGTTTATATTTTATTTTGAGATGTATATCCATTGTGTATTGCTCGCGGCTACAGTTTATATAGTTATATGACATGGATCTATAGTGTATTTGATTGGAAACCATGATTTATTTCATCCCGAGCATGGGTATGCCTGCCTCAGTGAGACAATTGTTATTTTGTAGATGGCACCTCCCGAAATGTGGTCCTAGGCTCACTCGCTTCATACGTTGGTTAAGATTTGTAATTTATTTCGGCCATCAGATGCTATTATGATCTCACACATTAGGGGGAATTTGTTATAACCCTAAATTGCACTATACATGCACACCTGGCATCGGGCCATCTTAGTTACTATTTTTGCCAAGCCAACACTGAACAACTCTTCTTAAAAACATATTTTTTGAATATGTACATGCCCTGCACCACTACTTCCACCGTACATACACTAGATCCACAATTACAGCTTGCGTATACCCACAAAAGTTGCAAAAAACAAAAATTTGTAAGGTATTCATTGAGATTACAGGCTATTGAGTAGTTTCCCAACTAATCCATCGCCTATAGCCCGTCACCCAACCAAATAACCATACTTTTGTCATATAAAAGGAGATTTTTGGGTCTCATTCGAAGGACAAATATAACTATAGTGAAACTCTGCCCATTTCACTTTCCCCCCTTGCCCCAAGAATTTGCAGCCACATTGTGGGTTTTGAGCCAAAATTCCCTATTCTTTCCTTTTTCCTCATTCATAAGCCTATGCCCATTCTCTAGAGATAAGTGTGAGAGAATAAGAATACATGGAAGAACTTGGAGCTTGGTAAAGAGGAGCCCAAGACCAAGTTCGAGGATAAGTCACCGATCTCATTTTGTAAGTGACTTTGTGAGATTAATATAAAGAAGTTCTGTCTTGCCATATGATGTGTTCAATGTTCATGTTTGATTTACATTTTGTTATGACATACAAACCACTAATTCAAATATAATATGCATGTTCGTAGTTTCTTTTTTTTCTTTTGGTGAATACAAGTCAGCCTTGGGAGGATGCTTGTAGTCGAGGAGCGACCGAACGTAAAAGGATCAACACCAGATGCAGAGTTTAAGGTAAGACTATCGGATCCTTATACTTTGTATTTTACGCATGAATGTGGGGTATTGTTGGGATAGTTGTTAAAAGTAGGAGACTTTAGATGGTTAGCTATTCCTGCATGATTGAAACCTAGTGTAGTGCTTAGGGGTGTTTTCCCACTATAACAGGAATGCCCCAATTCCTTTCCATGAAGCATCACATTTGAGGACAGAATTCTTGGTGAATTCAGGAAGTGCAAGGACACAAGTTGTGCACATGGCCTCTTTCAAGCAATGGAAGGATGAATCAGCGGATAGAGTCTAAGTGAAGGCATTTTTTTAAGGAGAGCACTGAGAGGTGCAACTATTTTACCATAATTATGAACAAACTTGTGATAATATCCCATTAAACACATAAAAACATGCAAGATCTTAAGAATTTTAGGGTGAGGTCAATCCTTCATAGCTTCATTTTTCTTAGGATCCACACATATGTCATCCTTTCCGACAACATGACCTAGGTACTCCACTTCTAAGGCTCCAAAGGCACATTTATATTGTTTGAGGAATTTTTTTTGTTGAGAGAGTAGATGGAGAAATTGATCCACATGGGAGAGATGGGATTGCAAATATTTACCATAGATGAGATTTCCATCAAATAAAACAAAGACAAAATTATGATGGTGGAAAGGATGGAAGACATGATGCATACAAAATTGGAAATGGAGGGAGCATTACACAAGTCAAAGGGAATGAAAAACAACTCATAGTGAACCTCATGATTTATAAATGCAGCCTTGGGAATGTCTTCCTCTTTCATATGTATCTGGTAGTAGCCACAATGGAGATCAAGTTTAGTAAAATATTTAGCATTGCTCAATTCATCCAACATGTCATCAATGATAGGAATGAGAAATGTTTCTTTGATGGTGAGTTTGTTGAGGAAGATAAATTCTGGATGCATGGGCCAAGTGACTTATTTCTATAGTACCATGAGGAGAGGAGAATAATAGGGGTTGGTACGAGGATATATAAAACGGATTCGAGAAATTCTTGAACAATTTAATCAATTTCATTCTTTTGGGAAAAGGGATGAAGATAAGGGTGAACATTGGGAGGAAGGGTACCCAAGACCAGAGGAATAGAATGATCATGAACACCACGAGAAGGGGGAAGTCCATGGAGAGTGGTAAAAATGGCCTAGTGTTGGGAGAGGATGGATTAGAGGTCAATATGCACAAAGGGAATCTCAATTTCTTGAATGGAATGGAGTTGGGAAATAATCCCAGAATGACTTTTTATTAGGATTTTTTCCATTTGATGGGAACTGATGACTCAGGGAAGCCTCTTGTGATGCCTTGGAACCGATATTGTTGTCCCTCCTATTGGAATTACACGATTAATTCTTTAAAATACATGAGGATGGGGCCCAAAGTGTGTAACCATTCAACAATGAGCACAATGTCACAACCTCCCATGTTGATAGAAAAAATATGATATTTCAAGTGGTATTAACCAATTTGTAGCCACACATTTTCACAATGCCCACCACATTTCATGTAACTACCATTAGCAATCAAGATTTTAAAATTATTGACCACACAGATATAACAATTAGTTTCCTGGGAAATGTGATGGTGAATAAAATTATGGATGCTTCCACTGTCAACAATGATTATGAATTTCCTATGCTTAATGTAGCCAATGATCTTGATGGTTTTGGGAGAAGATAAGCTAGTGAGGGTGTGTCATGAAATCAACAGTTCAACTTCTAGTGGATTAGTGACCGGAGTAGTATCATATGTTGGGGGTCACTCTTCCATAGGGGAAGCTTCAGCGTCCTCATCAACAACATCCTCGAAAATGGCCATAAAAATATTATGTTCCTTACACTTGTTCTCGGGAAAATATTTTTCATCACAATTATAGCCAAGACCCTTGAGTTGACATTCAGTCATTTCTACCCAAGCTAATTTCTGGATCATTATAGGGGTGGAATGAGGTTAAGTATTGGTAGGTCGAGGGAAGGGAAGAAAAGAGGGTTTTCTATTTTGGGAAAAGACAACTTGTTTTGTTTCTTTGGCACATTTAGTATCTTCCAACCAAGTCTAGGGGAGAGCCATGAGGACCTTGGCTAAGATTTCATCCTTTAGGCCACTAATAAAACATTCCCTAAAGAAAGCATTTATCATGCCCTTCATTCTAAAATCCAAGTGTTCAAATCCAGTTATAAAGTCTTCCATTGTGCCAGATTGTTTCAACTTGGTCAAACGACCTAAATAGTGGGTGTCAGTGTCAAAGCATTTATAAATATATATAAAAAAATAGGTCCAAGAAACATACCTGTGGCATGCATTTTTATGCCATTGCCACCACCATTTCTAGCATTTAGGATCCATATAGAATACAACATAATGAATTTTGGCTAACTCATCAGTAATGCCCTACAAAGAAAAATAATTATTCATTTGGGTGACCCATCTCGTGGGATCAAAGCCATCAAATTTATTGACCTTAACTAGGGGAAGACAAGGGTCACAATGAAAGGGGTTGGAATGAAAGGCCATAGTATGGGAGGAGTCACAAGCATCTACTTCAGAGGGTTTTTCATGGAAGGGGGGATCTTGGGATCGATTTAACAACTGGTTGAGAGTGGCATTGAGGCTGCCAAATTTGTTGTCAAAATTTTCTTCTAATTGGTTAAATAGGCCTTCAACTTTGGAAAATTGAGTATGAACTTATTCCTCAAAACATTCAAATTGGGCCTTGTTCTGTTTTATTTTGGCCTACAGTTCTTGGGTGTGAGTGGTGGCCATGTGGAAATTTGGGGTGACTAGAATGGGTAGTGGGTCCACTTAAAAAAGTCGGATAGGTGATGCATCTCACTGCAATCATGGTGACAAGGGAAATTCAATGGGATAGGTTTCAAATAAGGATGTTGGGAAAGGTGGGTGGGACCACAAGAAAATAGGCTTATAAGTGATTGGTACCATGATGATCAGGGTGAAAAGGTGAATCCAATGGGATAGGTCCCAAATAAGGGTGTCATGAAGGGGATTGGATCCACATAACAAAAAGGCTTAAAAATGATAGGTGCCATGATGATCGGGTTTAAGACATGAATCTAATGGGATAGATCCCAAATAAGGGTGTCGATGGGACCAATATATATTTTTTTTAAACTCCTATAGAGTTAGAATTTAGCCTGAAGAACACTACAGTGACGAAGTGCCCAAATTGTTAATAGGAAAAATTATGTAGGAATGTTTTAACCAGAATATAAAAGGCAAGGTTTGCGGTAATAGATCCTGTCTATTCCTTTGTTGTTTTTTTTTCTTTCCCAAGGGATAGGGTTTATAGGGTTCTTACAGAAAAGGGTTTTCCCTGTGCTATATCTCTCTAATATACATGTGAGGTCAAATATTATTGATCCTCTCAATATCCTAGGGAACCAACTAAGGAGGCTCTATTTTACCCTTAGCAGTACTACTCGATTACCTAGGTACTAGAGAGTATCTTATTGAGTGTTGTTCTTAGTGTCACTATAGCAATCAGGAGGCCGATTGACTAATCTAGAGATAGTATTAGGAGACCTAGGGGAATCTTGATATACCTCATGGTACATGGGGTTGATGGCCATGTAAGGATTCTATCTAATGCAGTGCTACTCGAAGGGTACCAACAAGGGTTACATAGGTTTCCAACAAGGTGAAACATTTGTTTCTAAGTAACATCGTGAAATTGTTTGTATTTTGTACATGTAGTCTTTCCCACCGCATCTCTACCCATTGAACGATATATCTTTGTTCTTTAAAGACATCGATAGTACATGTATCTACCCGAAAAAAATAATTCCCACAGTTTATGTAGAGGAAAATGCTATGATACCACTTGTTAGATACTTGATGTTTTATAAATAGCTGAAAACATAAATATAGTAGCAATTACTAGTATAACAACAAAAGTAGAGAACCAAAACACCATAAATGATACCTTTATTGATAGAAAGCAATTTTCACTTTCCTCTTCAAGGGGGTAACCTCTAAGAGAGAAGCACTCTATTTCAATAATTATCAATACAAGACTTTCTCATGCCACCTACTCTTATTTATACTACTTCTATATTCTAAGGAACATTCTAGAGGAAGATCTTTCTAGAAGTGGAAGCTTCTATTAGGTCTTCTTACATTAGACTTGTTCAGATTATTAAATGGGCCTTATTAGCTAATTTCATCCATTATTGCATGGAAAATATATTATTCTACCTACATTGGGGGTTGGGGAGGTTAGGTCCCTAACACAAATCATGTAGTTATAATAGTATGGGTTGAGTGTAATTGTATTTGGAGAAAGAGTGAGAGTCAAGCAAGCATGGGGGACGAAGGAAAAAAGAAATTTGAGTAGGAAAGGGGGGACTTTAGACAATATACTTTTAGAACAACAATAGGAGAAGAAAAACTAGAGTTAACAGTGTTGGGAAAGAGTAGAAAGGGATGCTCGAGGGACTGTGATAAGTGAACGGGTAGATTCTTTGGATCAGGTAAGTCGAGAGGAAGAGAGATAGTGGAAAATCAATATAGTTGTAGGAGAATACTAGTGGGTTGTGGTTTTTTTGAGTTGTGAGTGGAAAATGAGAGACCACCCTCTTTTGTGGATTTCTGGCCCCAGCTTGAGGGTGACTTGATATTAATATTTCAAACAACAAGTCTATGGTTGGGTGGAACGTTCGTCCCAAGCAGCTAGTTTCATAACATAATTAAAAGATAAGTTCTTTATCTATTTTGTGTTGTATTTATGAGTTAAATTGTTGTGCATGAATTATGTGTATTTGAGAAGGATTTATATGCTACTATGTTGAATTATTAAACTACATTTCATGTTTTTTTAGCATGTAATAGATGCATCAAATTAATGATATCAACAGTAGTTAAATATGGTTGTAATTCATAGCTATTAAGCTACAAGAAATTAATTAGTTAGAAAACACTTTAGTTGTCAGGATTTTTCCACATGTAATGGGCCTCAGTTGGGCTGGGGAATGTTACATTATGATATCAAATCCTCTAGTTCAAACACTAGGCTTATATCGACTAAGAAGAGTGTGAATTTGGAAAATTTCCTATCACAGATTTCGGCTTGTGGGAATTTGGGGAAAAAACGGTGAAAACTTAGAGAGAAATCCCCAAATTCATGAGCAAAATTCTTGTTTAAAGGACTCAAAGCTGTCTAATAGGTTTAGTGGAGTCAATTTGCAAAGTTGCAGATATAGATTCAAATTAGAAGGTTCAATTTCATGTTTTAATTGTTGTTGTGGAATTTGGACAGACTTGATGAATCGACGATTGAGATCGCATTGGATCTCAAGATCAACGGTTGACATCCATTCTGATAAATTTAAAAATTTATAAGGATTTTGGAGGTTTCTAAGGTCTAGAAGATCAATGGACAGGATTCATTTTCAACCATTTGGAAAATAGATCAAATCGAAAACTGAGATTCATTTTCCGTTGTTTCAAAAATGGATCAAATCAATGGTCTTGATTCATTTTTGGCCATTGGGAGGTCGGGTTTGATCAACGACCATGATTCAATTCATAGGTTTGCAAAGTGGAGAAGATCAACAGTCAAGATCGGTTTGAATAATAGATCAACAACCCATATTAATCAAAGATTGGTCGAAAATTTTCTAAGTGTTGGAGTTGGTCAAAGAAAATTGCCAAGGATCGACGACTGATGGTCGGGTTGGTCATATTAGCAAAGTGTTTGGTTTCCAATGGAAATTGTCCATAGTTGATGACCAATGGTCACATCGGTTAGATTGAAAAAGTGTTTGTTCACCAAAAAATGACGGCCAATGGTTGTGTTGGATGGATTGGTGATGTGCTTGGTATCCAATGGAAATCATTGATGATCGATGGTTAGGTGTTGGTCGAATCAGCGAGGTATTTAGGTCATCCAAGGAAAATGGTCAATGAATAATGAAGGAAAGAGGGTGATGGCTTGTCATGCCATGTCAACATCCATGTGTTATGCCACATTATCCAGAGTTCCATGTTAGATTATAGTGTCATGCCATATAAAAAATTGTCATGTTACCCAATAGATATGGTCGATAACCGATGGTCGGGTCAACTCAATTGGGGAATTGTTTTAGTCATTCATCGAGGATTATCGATGACTGAAGATAGGGTTGGTTGATTCTATGAGGTGTTGCAAGTGGTTTCTAAGAGGATTCTCCAATGGTCGATGGTCGGCGATTTGACATCGAGGAGATTCAAAGGCAATTTTGGTTTGCCAAAGAGAATCGTCGATCAACCGATTGTTGATGGAGATGAGATCAATCGTCTAGATCTCTTTGAGATGGAAATTGACTATGAAGATTGATCTATGGGGTTTTGAAAGGATTATATTGTCAATGGCTCATATTTCATTTGATTTTAGATCGACTACTTAGATTTAAAGAGTTGTTGTGACAGTAAAACAATAAATTTTCTACAATTTTTTTGTGTTTTTGAAGGTCATGATCTTGTGGGGCGATTTTGAGGCCCTAAAGGATGTTTTTAGGAAAATAAATCCCACAAGAATACAGTGTAATAAGGTACACTTTATCTCTACCGCTCAAATAGAAGAAGTTGGAGAGAGCTATCCAATGATCCAATCTAGGCACAAAAAAGAGATCGTATGAGAAAGTTACAACCGAAACAGTAAGGGTAAGATTTCAACACTAAATTATTTCTGTGGGGGCATAAATCATTTCCCCTAAGTCTGTTTGGGGCATAATATTTGTTATAGCAAGGTTTTCCCCATCCCATGCAACATGCTCAGAAGGAATTTTTCATTTCCCTATGCATACTTGAAGTCCCTTTTTGCAATTCCTAGAGCTAAAATTTGTATTTTTCCACATATACGCACCCTAACAGCTATACAACATGCGTATATGTAGGTTTCACCATTATAGACCACACACATCGAGTTTTTTTCCCAAAATAAAAAAAAATGGTGTCGGGTTTCCATGTCACATCACGAGATCCATGATCCCTGGCCTTCCATATACTAGAAACATTATGACTCAATCCTTCAGTTTTATTTGAAGGCTATAAATAGGCCATATCCAAGTTGTGGAAAAAGGGAGAAGAATTCAACTTTGAGAGAAAAGTTACTTTGGAGAAATTAGTCACGTCATATTGAGTTTGCATCCCTTTGTCCTTTTAAGTGTGAACACATTTTTTAGCCCCTAAGCTCTTCCCTATTTGACGAAGAACCTCATTGTCTCTGTTATATGAGCTTGCCTTTGGTGGAGTATTGAAGTGGTGGAGGCCCAGCTAGAAGGGACTTAGTTTCTCGGTTCCAAATGTACCGACACAGAATTTTGTCATTCATACACTTATCTTGATTACATTTTAATAGAAATATTCTTTCCTCATCCAATTAATGTCTTGAAAATATTTGAATTGTTATTCCATGGGTGTATTTGTTATAAATATTGATGGATTATGCTATTATATGTGCTAACTTTATATATCACTACTAAATTTGATCGTTTTTGCGATGAAGTTTCGTCGGAATAGGGTCATTGTTGCGACCAAGATGATTTTTTTTTCGTCAAAATCAATTCGTCGGTCTAGAGACCACACATGGATCTTCGCCGGTCTAGCGACCGGGAAAATAAGGCTATTCACAATAGGGAAAAGTTACCATTCGTCGGTCCATCGACCAAGATTAGTCGGTCTAGCGACCAACTTTAGTCGCAAGCCTTGCTAGCATCTCTAAGGAAAACATAACCTCGATCACTCTAGTGACCATAATTAGTCATTCTAGTGACGAATGTTAGTTGGTCTAATGACTAATATTAGTCGCAAGAGAGACCAAGACAACCTTGGCAAACTTAGTCAATAAACCACGATTAGTCGGTAGAACGACGAAGATTTGTCGCTAGACTGACCAACCCTGAAGATAAAAAGGTCAAACGAAGGATGAACAGGTAGTCGCTAGAGCAACGAAGTTACATACTTTGTGACCAAATGAATATACAAGTGATGAACCTGTTCGTCGCTAGAGAGATGAATGTTGGGTTTTTAAAAAAAACAAAATATGCCATTCACATAGGAATAAGCCTAGACTAGCAAGCTACAGAAGCATACTTTCATTATGTACTTGGGAGATGGAACTAGAGTCAACCCCCTAATGGTCAATACCGGTGATCCAATTTACCTTGTCATTTCTAGATGTAAGAACCATTGTGATGAGTCTCAATCCATGCTAGGGGATTTAATATCGAACCTCAAATTGTGGAAGGTGAATCTAGAGCATAGGGTGGAGGAGATTTTATAGCAACAGACCTCCCTTATGGAGTAGTTGGGAACTATTAATTCGAATGAATTCCTGTTAGATGTGGAAAATCAATGCCTAAGAGAAAAATGTAGGGAACAAGAAGTTGAAATTTAGAAGCTACAACGACATGTAAAGAAGATGGAGCATGAGCAGTCACCTGGGTTGGCATTCTATAGGCACAAGTAAATTTAGAAGTCTTCAAGGGGTTCACTCCCAATAACAGACATGTCATTCAATTAGGACCAAAAAATGGAGCATCCACATTGTCAATAGGCTTAGAGGTCAAATACTACCCATCCACCGACTACTGGAAGCGTTGAAACTAGAGTGCAAGGCCATGGAAATTTTCATGTTTTTCTATAAATGATTTGTAGGGTAAAATTGTTTTATTAGTAGGCCTTGATAGTCCTTCTATTGAAGGTTAGTATCATTAAATTCATCCTTGCAGTGACAATGACATGTATAATAGGAATAATAATAGATGGCCTATATCTCTTGACTATGGAATTTGGGAAAGGATAAAGACATAATAAATGAGAACCAATGCCCTTTTGAATTCCAATGAAACTTGTAGTGGAGAAATGCAAAGACCATTTTCAAAGAAAGGATGAATATCAAAATATAGTGATCATTCCCAGTTCTTTGAGGACCAACTGCCATATGGAAAATTACAATCAAGTAGTGAACTATTGTGAATGATCTACTTTCTATGATATGCTAAGATTTTGCAACATGAGATATCCAAATAAAATCAAGAATCGTGGTTCCCATAACTTGAAAACCAAATATGGACACACCAGTGAAATCAACTTCATAAATCCACATAATTACAATATGATCAAATCACACATAATACTAAAATAAGGATAGTTTCCAAAGTCCAGAGTCTAGTATGGATACCAAAAGAAGGTAGACAAGGAACTGCAAGAGTGTCGGTAGTAGAGGACATAAATGAAGTTTTGACACAAAGGGTGGATATCTTATATACACAAACAAAAGGAAGCTAGGTATTTTGTTTTAATATAATGGAGAAGGGACCACCAGTGTTGAACATGACACACCCACCACTCAGAAAAACAAAGTGGAATACTTTTCACACTCAAAGATTGCAATTGTAGATATCCAATTCATGGATGCAAAGATGAATCATCCTCAAAATATAATTGCATTTATACTTACCCTGAAATTACAACAAAAGTGGATAACATAGGCGATGAAAGCAAAGGTAGATATAGACAGTGAAATGATAAGCAAACAATATCACCTTGGAGAGAATTGGTTAAAAAAAGAACACATTCATCAAATGGACAAGGGGTTCTAGTATTAAAAAGGGCATTCCTTCCACTCACAGGGCATGTGGAATGGAATAGGAACCTTGATACTGGATTGTTTTAAATATCCTATTCATAGTCCGGACAAAGACAATACAAACCTGATTACTGAACTCAATTGAATGATAAGAAGTTCTTCCTATTGATAAAATTAATCACCACACAACACATAAATCTAAATTATGGAATCAACTAGGACTCAAATCCAAATTTAAGAAAAAAATAATTTCCTTATTTATGATAAATAATTATAAGTTGCACTTAACTATAGGGAACATAATTGCAATTGTGTGCTTGTCATAGGTTCAACTATATCATTAGCTCAAGGAAATATTTAATAAACAAGTGACCAAAAGAACAAACCCGCACAAACATGGTGACAACAACAATTGCAAGGTATACTTATATGTAACTTAGTATCTAAATCTAGTTAGAAGGAACATGATCCAAGTTATTGGATTTAGTCAGTTAATTCCCTAGATGAAAAATACAGAGTAATTTTGGAGACAACCAAACACAGTTACAATGGTATGTTGTTCTAGACATTGCAATAAATCAAATGATATATTAATTTCCCCAAAACTTCCAAGAATGGGGGACTGTGTCAGAGTGAATCTATATCTAGCATTAAAATGGTGGGACTATCTTTGTAATAGTTATGTCAGTCCTAAATTGAGTGCCAAGTTAGTATCTTTAGTACCTTTAGGGAGCTATAAATATTAGGTCTAGATGTATTTCGTTAGGCCACTAAGAGTCTAGGATTGCTAGGCTTAGGGTGTAGGTTAGGTTTAGGGTAGGCTGAGGTATGTAGGGGTAGCCTAGGTTAGGTTAGGAGGTTCGAACCTCCTAGGAGGAGCAAGAAGCATATGAAGTGGATGATGAACCTTAGGGTCACCACATTCAATGTGTACTACATTGATTTAGGCTAGAAACAGTGTTATCTAGAGAGGCATACCTGGGGATTGTGCCCACCACCATGCATCCTTAACACTCGTGGAGTCAACATAACTTTGTCTTCTTAAATTCAAATTTCCTAAAAAAAATCATTGATCTCCACATTCATTATGAAATATCATGATAGTCATAAATCAACCAAAAATCACCTTAAACAAGTCCTTAAAAATATCCATACCTTTCAGTGATGGGGTGCCTCCAATGTTGCTCCTCTCCTGATCAAAATCTGGACCAGGGGTCAAAATTTAGCTCAAAAATCAACACTCTCAGAATTGCCTCAAAATGAATGGGTGCGTAGCCCTCGTCATCACAAACCCAATGCAACTTGTTTGGGTTCAAGCGGACATTGGATAAGAGAGATATCGCAATCTGTTCGAATCGCCAAACAAGTAAAAAAATGTGCTGATTGTACAATCCGTACAGGCTAACGTGGCAGAGGTCGTACGATGAAATGGCAGTTGGTGACATGGAATTTAATTATTGGCAGATGTGGTTGAATCAAATTGCAACACATGGAATTTATTGGTAAAATGGTGTGGTGCCACGTGGCCCAATCATGGGCTGCCACGTGGCACCATTGTATTGGTTGTTTGTTCAAAATTTTATGGAGTCCACCGGACTCAAACCCCAGACCTCCATGCACATGCAATGCTTTAGCAATGGCCGCCTAACCAACGTACCACACATTGTTACTTGTTATGTATATGGGTTATAATGTATTTGAGTTTGTATATGTGTATGGTTGGCGCGGGGTCGGGTTGGGACTTAGCCCCAGCCCGCGGTTGTAATGCATACCATATGACCAATGGACTTATAGTGCGCGCGGGAATACGTATTTTAAATGGTTAAGACCTCGGTCACACAAGCCATTACATATGACCTCGCTGTGGAGCACGCGGGGAGTTGGGTTGGTTTTTAAAATGGTTTCCCACCAACCATTCACCGACACATGTCATTTAATTGTTGGTTCAAAAACTCAACCCTTTTTGTATTTGTGCGAGGTCATATGGAGGACCACATGACCACGACCTTGGCAGTTAGGGGCTGGGCGCGCCCTAACCATCCTACAATTTGAATGGTTTTGTGGTTATGTGTGTGTTCTAAGTTTTAGCACGAATTTGGAGCTTGTTCTTGGTTAGAACGCCTAGAGGTGCATTTTGGCGAACATGAGACAACAAGCTTGAAGGAAGAGAATGGCAGGAGGCCTATCTTCTTCATTTTTTTGGTCGAATGAGGTGCCGTAAAAGCCCAACTAGGGGTTTTTGGATGTTCTAAATCCATTGGCACTGTTTTCACAGCCATTTGAAGACTTCTTTTGTAGGTTTTTAACCATTGAAGTTTCAGAGAGCTCCAGGGAGCTTGAAGCCCTCATTGTTTGAGGTCTTGCTCAGATGAGCCTATGTTTGTTTTCTATGATTGAATAATCATTTTTGGCTAATTAATATTCTCTGAACACTTTGGGATAGGTTTCAGATCCATTTGAGGAATTTTAAAGGTGTTTTTGCCATAGAGAATCTCAGGGAAGCTTAAGGCCACATGTAGAAGAGGGCATGCCCGGATGAGCCATGATCCGTTTTCAGAGTTCTATTAGTCATTTTTGGGGTTTTTATGTATTCTGAACCCAATGGTACAGTCAGAATTTCCATTGGAGTTGAGCAGAAGCTTGTAAAAGAATTTTTGACAAATTAATCCCAGAGAGCCAAGTCCATTGATGGAGGCTCAAGGAGATGTAGCCCGGAGAGGGGTGAACTCCTTTATCATGTTGTTATTGTTGTGAGTGTTTGCTGGTTATTATTTGATACAAGTTATTATTTGTTGTTGTATTTATGAAAACAACATATTTAATCTTGCAAAGACCTCACACATAACCATTTAAAAGAAGCATGAATTTAACACATAATTCATCTTGCATATTTTAACACATGGAGAAAGGCCCTGTAAAGTTTATTTTAATGAAGAAGAGGGTGCTTGCATAGCATAACAAGTCAGCCTTCTATTTTCAGATCAGGTGGTATCAGAGCATAGTTTGTTTTGCTCATGTATTTTCCATTGATAGCTTGAGATTTAGCTGTTGGTATTTGTGCAAGTTTTGTGTTGAAGTTTGATATCTTGCAAGGATGGAAGAAGCTTCAATCATTGATAGTTCTCATACATATTCATTATCTAAGTTGTTTGACAAAGAGATGTTGAAGGAATTACTAACCATGAGAGATGTGATGAAAGAGATGTGTGAATATAGAAAGAAGAGCATTGCCCTTGAAGAGCAAGTGATGGCCATGAAGGAGGAGAAAGACCAGCTTCTTGAAAAGTTTCATGAGATGGAGATTCAACTCCATGAGGCAAAGGAAACCCTTACCAAGTACATGCATGAACATGAGGTATGTAATGTTAGTTTATCTTCAAATTCCTTTCAAGATGAATTTTTTGGTTTTTTTGAAAATCACACAAGAGGAATAGGGTCCAAGTTATTG
>JASDQU010229516.1:2966-17163 GCA_032191745.1 Picea mariana | reverse complement strand
TTCAGAGTCCATGACTTCTCAGAAAATTTGAAGGCCCGAGTGGCCACCTTCAACTTGAACGGAAAGGCTTCCATTTGGTGGGAAGACCTTAAGAATGTGAAAGGGGTTCGCGAAGAGGACCTGTCTTGGGAGCAATTTGAGAAATACTTCCATAAGAAGTATTTGTTGGAAACATATTTCGACGAGAAGACTAAAGAGTTTTATGAACTCAAACTGGGGAAACTCACTATAGAAGAATATGTCAACAAATTCCTCAATTTTTTGAGGTATGTACCTTATATAAAAGAAAAAAAGGAAAAGGTGCAATGCTTCATCAACGGACTACCTAAGGACTATCAGAAAAAAATTGAATTTGATGAGCCAAAGACCCTAGAAGGAACTATCCGAAAGGCAACCTATTGTCATGAACAGTTCAGACATTGAACAGAACCTCGCGAAGGATGGAAATAGAAGAATAGTTCGAGATTTCAGAAGAAGGGGATTAAATGCCAAGGATTTAAGAACTATAAAAAGAACCCAAGGATGAGCTTCCTAGCCCAGAGCGTACACCAATAGAACTTTCCCTCCTTGAGAGGAAATAAAATTTTTGGATCTGTACCAGTAANATCTAGTGTCTATTTTGATTGACCTTGGTTCAAATTTGAGTTATATAGCCCCTAAGGCTGTTGATAAGTGTAAACTATAGCCACAAAAACCTAACAAGCCATGGTTGGTACATTTATCCATTGGCACCAAAAGAAGGGTAGCAGAGGTCATACCAACCTGCCAATTAATGTTGGGTGAATTCCCCACCCAAGCAACCCTTAACATATTACCCCTGGGATCGTATGATCTATTGATTGGTATGGACTAGCTAACCGCCCATAAAGCTAGATTGGACTGTTACCATAAAACCTTAGAATGTGTAAGTAAAGAAGGTGTTAACTCCTCAAATAAATTGGTGGAATTTATTTGCTTTGTAGATGATAGGTTGTGATCTAGATTTAATTTCTAAATTTCTGTAAATAAGTTAGAGAGTCTGTATTTTGAAAATAATCTCAAAAAGAAATGTTGATTTTGGTTCGGTCAAGAAAAAGGCAAAATATCAGGTTTTGGTGGTTTAGGCGAGCCTCCAGTGTGCTCATTAACCACCGAAAGTGTTCATTTTTGGCAGATAAGGGGTCGAAGCAGAAGGCAAGTAACTATCGAAAGTGTTTGAACGGGAAAAATGAAAGCTCGTGCTTTCGCACGAGCCAGATATCAAAAATCGGCACAATGATTAGAAATACAACCGCCGAAAGCTCACCATGCGGGAGATGATGCACATTCGTGGCGTCTATCTGAAAGGTTTGAAGCACCTGTGTCTTATCCATCGCATTGATCATTTCAAATCCATGCAGAACGGTGATTAGCAGGTATGATTGCACAGATCTATCCTCCATTTCAGTGGCTAGTACGTCAACCATCATTACCAGGTCATTCCTTCATCTGAAAACTCGATGAGTTATAATGAATCCTGAAGATCGCTGAAGACAACCATAAGCTCGCGATTTTATCAGTAAAATCATATCTCAAAAATCTTTATCCCGCTTTCTCTGGCAATCGTCAAAGTGTCATCGAGTTCAACAACCATCCCGAGTCAAGTAAACCTAGTCGGGTTATCAGGTAAGTTCGGAAACTATTCTCTTTCAAGTTTCAGAAATACAAATGCCCCGAAAATCTAAAGTTTCGGCATTTCTCAGCTAAAGTGTCATCCGAAAAAGGGTCAGTGTTTTATTAAATTCATTAATTCTATGCTTTCGTCACCCGATTTCACCGGTTTTTCATAAGTGATATCGACTACATTCCTAAGTTCCCAAAGTCATTGCCTCCCAAAGACCTTGTTTCCCACAGTTTCAAGCACAGTCAACACCAACCCATGTCAAAAGAAAGTCCTGTTTTGAGATCCGAGGTGGATGGCATTGGGTATTTGGAAGCACATCCGGAGGTAGCAGAATGTTTCAGACAGGCTGGAGTTTTTGCTTACTGTGAGAAGTTGACAGCATTTCACCAACAGGTGGCCGAAATTTTTTCCCTCTCCTATGATGGAAGAATTGCTAAAGTGGGCAGGGAGAAAATCATCATCGACGAAGCAGCCATTGCTGAATGCACAGGGTTACCTAGAACCGGAGAATGTTGGTTTAAAACCACCTCGCCATCTAACGTTGAATTCAGGTCATATTTGTTACCAGTGCATAAAGCTTTGACCTGGAAGAAGGATATTCCCATGTCCTATCTGGAACCAAAGTGGCAGTCCCTGCTGAGAGAAATTTTGGTGTATATCACTTGTGAGGGGTGCTACAACAGGGTAATGTATTACCATTTTAAACTATTGAATCATTTCACAGGCAGAGAACACATAAACATGCCTTACTTCTTTCATAAAATCCTGACTAAGATGGCAAGACAGGTGAAAGCCCAGCCTGCTAAAGTTGTAAGCAGATTATCAAATCAGGGGCTGATTACCCTTCTTGTGAGAGAAGCTCTGCAGAGGAAACAAATTGAGTGGGGTTTCTTTTTGTTTTGGAATGAGTTTCAAACAGAAAGACCTCCAGAGAGAGAAGCTAAGAAGGCTAGAGGCAGAAAAGATGCTACTCCCAAGAGTAGTCACAGGAAAAGGAAAGGAATCTCAATACCCAGAGATCCTATAAAAGCATCCCCTAGCAAGAAGGGAGGAATCAAGAGGAAATTACAGTTTGAAGATAAACAATCTAAAAACCCTGCCACAGGAAAAAACCTTCTCAATCTACCGTATAGTGACTCTGAATCAGAGCAGGGGATGGAAAAGACACAAGATAACTTGCAGATCAAACAAGATACAGGTTCTCATTCAAAACTACCTTCATCATGTCTTCCAGAGACTCATAAGCAACCAAAAGCAGAAGCTTCTTCAAGCAGGCTAAAGAAAGGTAGAACAAATAAAATCAACAAGCTCCTACAAGAGATTTATGAAATGGAAGTTCTAGAGAGGGTAATCAAAAAATCCAACACAGACCTCATTGAGAGAAATGCTGAACTATTCAAAATAAACCAAACTCTTAAAGATAAACATGACAAAATAAAAGATAGAAACAAAGTTTTAATCAGAGAAAATATGAAACTATAGAGGTAGCTCAGGATTCTGAGGCTCAAGTTAAAAGAACTTAAACCACCAGAAGAGGAGCAAACTGGATTGGACACCTTGGCTAATTTAGCCACCACCATAATGGATACACCAGAACCCTCTACACAGCCAGCAAAAGTTCGTAGATCTGCATGAACCAGGGCTGTAACATCTAAGATATCTTGAGCATTAAAGAGGAGCCAGGGCAACATTTTTGCAATTTTGAACTTTCTTCAAAGTTTAACTTTCGGTTGTTTAGGCGAACAGGACGACTGTTCATTAACCATCGAAAGAGGTGCTTTCGGTAGATAACTCACCCAGAAACTTTCCCAGATAACCACCGAAAGCCTGTGTGTCCAGATTAGATGAGTTTTTACACAGATCAAGGATTTTTGAGATGAAAAGATTTGATATCTTTGCGAATGAATGTCTAATGAATTATCAAGTCTATCCCAACAGTTATTTTTGACAAATTGGGGAGAAAGGAGATATTTCAAAGGTTTATGGACAATTTTTAAGACAGAAAATCAGGAGACCCTGCCACTTCAGCAAATTCGACTTGGTCTCTATTTGAGAGTCATCATCTAGCCTTGGGAGGCTGTTCTACACTACACCAACCATCAACAGAGAGAAATCTGGGATTGGCCTCATTTTGAGGAAGCATTCCACTTCTTTTGCAACTAAATTTTGAGTTACTAATTTTAGTATATTTGATCCTTGTTTTCAAGATCTTAGAACTACTTTGTAATGCTATAAAGCTTAGGATAAAAGATGAACCAAGGGTTCGATTTTGGGTTCTACATGCTGCTACTGTAAGAAAGACTTATTCTCATTATATGAAAAATTTCAAGCTTCCTTCAGTTGTGTTGTTAGACTTCTCTTTTCTGTTCTCTGATATCTTATGAGTGAATGTTCTTTATTGATGCTCATTCAATCTGTATGTGACTGTCATCTCATTTATTGATTGATTAAGTTGAGAATCATAAGTTATTTCCTTAGTTATTAAACCCATTGTGCTTGTTTTATATGAGTATAATTTGGTTCAATAGCTATTTTCTCTTCCGTTTAATCCAACCTTGTCTGACTGCATTACTAGAAGGCCTTGTGAGATTTTTTATTTCTAGATAGTCTTGAAAACACAGTTCAGTCTCTAGATATTCATCTTGATCCAAAAAACCACATCATTATTAAGAAAATATTTCCCAAAAAGAGTTAGTTACCAGGCATCTCCGACTTACAGCCTAGGAGAGTTTCCTGGAGTGATAACAAATTGGCGCCGTTGCCGAGGAGAGGAGATCGAAGCTCAGCTTCTCTAGGAGATGACATAGATCTAGTTCTTGATGATAGACAAGAAGTAGACACTATCAGGTTGTACATTTTCTATCTGGCGATTCCATTGAAACGAAGTGGCTCCTAAAAGAGCTCACACCAGGGTGAACCCAGAAGGCCCATTGACAACATCAGTTCCTGATCCAGAGAAGATCATCAGCAAGGGAAAAGCTTTACAAAGACAGGCTTCTGGATCTGCAAGTGCAATTGATTCAGGTATTCAAACTGATACTCATCCTTCCATATCTAAAAAGTCTTTGGTTGAATCCCCTGCTGAAACTCAAAATTCCCAGGAAATTAAAAATTCATCTCAAGTTTCTAAGGTAGAAGAACCTTCATTTTCTTTTAATATTACTGATTCTATTCTTGAGATTGACATTTCATCCCATCCAAAAGAATTGAATATAGAATCATCCCAACAGAAAGAAAATTCCTCTTCATCTTCTTTTGATTCATCACCTATGAAACCTTCAAAAGGTGTCTTATACACTCACACTAATTTGCCCGTCCTTGAAGAAATTCTCCATGATCTGTCCTCTAAGGGTGAAGAGAATTTAGCGTTGTTGCTTGGTCAATTTTATAAAGCCTCTTATTTTTCAATGGTCTTGGAGCCTTCTGCTCAATATGAAGTGATACATCCATTCATTTCTAACTCAGGCAGCTCATCTCCTCCATCATCTCCCACAAGTTCCTCGTCTGTATCAATCTCCAAAATTGTCATGGCTGCCCCTTTGACCAGAATGGAACAGATCTTGGCAAATAGATATGCCCCACTTGTATTGCCAAATCCCTTGTCTGCCATGCCAACAGGTGACTATCAGAAATATATGCCAAAGTTTACAGGAGCAGGGGAGTATACTGCTGAAGAACACATTGAAGATTTTTATGCTTATGCAGAAAACATTAATATTTCAGAAGAAGATGTGTGGACTAGAGTTTTTGTTCAGAGTTTGGATGGCCAAGCCCGAAAGTGGTTCAAAGAGCTACCAAAAAATTCGATCACTGGCATTGAACAACTAGATGAAGTTTTCTTGAAGCATTGGGGAGAAAGAAGAGATCTGTTATACTACATTTTTGAGTTTGGAAATTTGAAGAGAGGAGATGGAGAATCGGTCTCGTAATTTATCAAGAGATTCAATAAAATGTTTGGTAAGATCTCTGCAGAGATTAAACCAAGCGATGCATTGGCAAAGATCACATTCTCTGCTGCCTTTGATTCAGAGTTTTGTCTTATCCTTAGATAAAGACGATTAGCCACCCTTGCTTTAATGCAAGATGCCGCTCTCGAGGTTGAGTCTAACATTACAGCATCACAGAAGCTTAAAGGAAGGGCTGAGAAGAAGAAGTCTACTGTTGAGCCCTCCTCTTCTTCTAATAGTAAAATGGAAAAGATGGCTAAGATGCTGGATAGTCTGACATCCGAAATGTCCAAATTAAAGGTCCAAAATCAGCAACCAGCAAGGGCAAAAGAGCCAAATACTTTCGCCCCGAGAAATCCAAATGTTTTTCCTTATAGGAGGAATAACCCGCAAGTTCAGATCCTTCAAAGAGACAGAAATCCAGTTGATGATAAGAGGGTCAGACCACCTTTTCAAAATGCAGTGTTAGATGAAGAGCAACATCCACCTCACGATGAAATCAAGGATGCAGATGAGATAAACTGTTTTGGTGATGAAAATGATTCTTCATTTTTGACACAGGTAGACTATGAAGAAGCCCTGATGGATTAGCAAATTCAGGAGGCAGGTGCTGAAGGAGCTGTCTACTTGACAGATGATCAAAAAGGTTACAACTTAAGTTCCAAGAAGAATGTTGTTCCAAAAACACCCATTACTGCTCCTATGGAGAACAAGGAAGATTCTGCTTCTGTGAAGAGTAAAGAGGTTGCTGCCAAGCAGCCTCCCGCTCCTGAAAAATAGACCCACCTTCCAGCAAAACAATTGAAGAAACAAACTCAGCCCCCATCCAAGGAATAAGTCAGCCTCAAAGCTCCATCCAATGAGGTAAAGGTTTCAGACAAATCATCTTTCTCTTTCAATTTTGAATCAGAAATTCAAAAAGTTAAGATACCGATGCCTTTAACTGAACTCATGAAGAATGAAATCTTTAAAGCAGCCATCTTAAAGTCTCTTGAGCCTAAGACTTCTCCATCTGATGATTTCGTGAACCTACAAGATGATAAGCCTAAAGTGACCATAGGGCCCATGATAGAAGACCGTGACGATTCTTGTCCACCATTTTACATATCCTTAAATGTCCATGATAAAATCCTGCACAATTGTTTACTTGATTCTGGGGCATCACATAACCTTATGCCAAAGGCGGTGATGGATGAGCTTGGTCTCGAAGTCACAAAACCATATCAAGATATTTTCTCCTTTGACTCTAGAAAATTCAGATGCCTCGGCCTCATCAAAGATATGGTTATAAACCTTGCTCAACTGCTAATGAGGAGCATGGTTATGGACGTGGTGGTTGTTGATATTCCACCTAAATTTGGGCTTCTTTTGTCTCGTTCATGGGGGAAGAGATTAGGAGGTACATTGTAGATGGATCTGTCATATGCTACGATTCCAGTGTTTGGGGGGGAGCTAGAAAGACTTTACAGAGAAAATCAACTTGCTTATATCATCAGTGATGGAAATAATTCCGTCAATCATCCAATCTATGTTGTGGATACAGATTTTGGTTCATGCATCCTTCATATTGATGATGGTCAATCAAATCCTATGCAACTAGTGAAGCCTATTGAACAACAGTCTGAAAGTGAAGACATTTCAGTCTGGACTATGTACTTTGATGGAGCCAGCACTAAAGACTCAGCAGGTGCTGGAGTAGTTCTGATCTCTCCTTCAAAGGAGACCATATCTTTGTTTTTCAAGCTTGACTTCAGAACTACCAACAACATAGCAGAGTATGAGGCTCTGCTGTTGGGATTAAATTCAGCCAAAGAGATGGGGATAAAAGGTTTGAAGGTATTGGGAGATGCAGACCTCATCATACAATAGGTAAATAGCATCTTTCAAGCTAAGCATGTCAGATTAAAGGCTTACAGAGACGAGGTATGGAAAGTGCGTGATTCTTTTTCTATTTTTGAAATTTCATATATACCAAGGGATATGAATCAACTCACTGATTCTCTCACTATTTCAGCCAGCACATTCATTCCGCCCATGCCCCCTAAGCTCAGTTATGAGATTCAAGTAAAATATCGACCCTCCTTGCTTGATAAAATCAAATATTGGAAAGTTTTTGAAGATGATGATGAAATCAACAGACTTCTCCAAGTGGTAGATGAGTTTTCTGAGTTGCATATTGATCAGCAGAATATAAATGAAGAAGAATCACAGGAACCTGAGTTAAGAGAAAAATTGGGTCATTATGATATTGTCCAGCTACCCAACAATTATATACCTCGAGGTTTGGTGCCATTGGAAAGGCTTTTTTATCAGAATGATGTTCCTTACAAGCCAGATGAAAAGGAGAAAGATCCAGCTGTTCACGAGCATAACATAGGAGGTAAAAGTCAGCCCAAATGTATAAATTTGTCTTCTGAGTTGTCTGCTGATGAGAAATGTAAATACTGCAGTGTTTTGAAGGAATTTTCCAATGTTTTTGCTTGGAAATATAGTGATTTAAAGACTTATGATCCCGATATTATTCAGCATAAGATACCTCTTGAAAAAGACACCATTCCTTTCAAGAAAAAACTCAGACCTATCAACCCTCTGCTGCTGCCAGTGATTGAGAGAGAAATTAAAAAACTCCTAGATGCCAAGATCATAATTCCCTTGAGATATTCCAAATGGATTGCCAACCTGGTGATAGTAAGGAAGAAAAATGGTGAGGTCCGATTGTGTGTAGATTTCAGAAACTTAAACAAATGCTCTAAGAAGGACAACTATCCTCTTCCTAATATGGAACACTTATTACAGAGGATTTCAGGGGCAAAGGTCATGTCTTTTCTTGATGGCTTTTCCGGGGACAATCAGATTTCTGTCCACCTTGATGACCAGGAGAAGACTGCATTTACCACACCCTGGGGTACCTTTATGTATGCCAAGATGCCCTTTGGGTTAATGAATGTCGGGGCCACATTCCAAAGGGCCATGGATATAGCCTTTGTGGGAGAAAAGGACAAGTTTGTCCTCATATACCTTGATGATATCACAGTATATTCTAGCAGCCATGAGGAGCATCTGAAACATCTGAAAAAAGTGTTCTTAAAATGCAAACAGTTTGGGATCTCATTGAATCCCAAGAAATCCCAGTTTGCTCTAAGAAAGGGTAAACTCTTAGGTCACATCGTCTCAGCAGAAGGTGTAATGATTGATCCAACATGAGTGGAGGCAATTCAAAAGCTGTCCTTGTCGATGTCAAAAAAGGACATTCAGTCATTGCTTGGTAAGATAAATTTTGTTAGAAGGTTTGTGCCCAATTTTTCTGAATTAGTCAAACACATAACATGAATGCTAAAAAAAGGGGCTGAGATAAAATGGACAGACAGCGCGAGAAATTCTTTTCAGGATATCAAGCAAGCGATCATCGAGTCTCCGATTCTGATCAACCCAGATTACAATAAGACTTTCTATGTCTTTTCCTTTGCTTCCTATGACACAGTGGCAACAGTCCTGCTTCAGAAAGACGAGGAAAATTTTGATCATCCCGTGGCTTTCTTCAGCAAAACACTCAGGGACGCTGAACTAAAGTATGACCCTATCGAGAAACAAGCATATGCTCTCATAAAATCTTTAAAAACATTCAGAGTTTATATCCTTCATTCAAAGATCATTGAATATGTTCCTTCATCTTCTGTAAAAGATGTTTTGACTCAGCCAGATATTGACGGAAAGAGAGCTAGATGGATTGCAAAAATGATTGAGTTCAATATTGAGGTAAAACCCACCAAGCTAGTAAAAGGCTAGGGCCTTGCCAAGCTCTTAACAAAGGAAAATCATAAGCTGTTGGATATTAATTTCATAAGAGAAAGTTCAGAAAATTTCACAGACAGAGATGGCAGCGGGAGGGCAGCATGACAATCAGCAAGTGGTAGAGCACTTGTCTTCCTGTGAATGGTATTCTGGCATTATACATTTTCTGCAAAAGCTTTAAGTTCCTCCTGAACTCAGTTTGACTCAAGCTTGAGCTCTCAAGCTCAGAGCTATAAAATTCTGCA
This sequence comes from Picea mariana, assembly GCA_032191745.1. Lineage (NCBI taxonomy): Eukaryota > Viridiplantae > Streptophyta > Pinopsida > Pinales > Pinaceae > Picea > Picea mariana. The sequence goes on along the minus strand of JASDQU010229516.1, from coordinate 7,537 downwards.
TTTATAATAATCTGTTATATTGGAGAGACCCTGCTGGTTTGCTTCTCAGGTGTTTAGATAAAGGAGAGTCTGTCGAAGTGGCACATCAGTTTCATTCAGCAGTTTGCGGCGGTCATCATTACTGGAAGACTACCGCACATAAGATCCCGAGGGCTGGATATTATTGGCCTTTTATCTTCTCAGATGTGTGTGCATTCGTCAAATCTTGTGACAAATGCCAAAGATTTACCGGTAAGGAACAGCTAAAATCTTTACCCCTGAGACCGATAGTTGTGAATGGCCCTTTTCAGCAGTGGGATTTAGATTTCATAGGTGAGATAAATCCTTCATCTAGTGGTCAGCACAAGTGGATTCTGGTAGCCACAGATTATTTCACAAAGTGGATAGAGGCCATTCCCACCTGGAATTCCACACACCAAGTAGTCATGAAGTTTCTCTATGAAAATATTTTGAGCAGATTTGGTTGTCCCAAGAGGCTGGTGGCTGATAACGCAGCAGTGTTTAAAGAAAAAGCATTGGTAGACATGTGTGAATCAATGGGCATCCAGCTTGTACACTCGACTCCCTATTATCCTCAAGGTAATGGCTTGGTTGAATCGTCAAATAAGAGCTTGATCAAAATTATAAGAAAACTGTTAGAGGAAAATAAAAAGAATTGGTATTCCAAACTGAAATTTTCTCTGTGGGCAGACAGAGTAACCATTAAAAAATCCATAGGAACTTCCCCTTTCAAGCTGGTTTATGGGACTGATGCTATTTTTCCTGATCAGTTAGTTTTGCCTGTGGCTAAGTTCTTTCAGGAAGAGCAGACCGGGGAAAAAAACATGATAAGAAGGATGCTGGATTTGGTGGAACTGCAATAAGCTCGTGAACAGTTAGTGGACAGATCAGAAGCTCATCAGATGCAGATCAAAAAGAATTTTGACAGAAAGGTGAAGGTGGACAGTTTTCAGATCGGTGACTGGGTTCTAAAGTGGGATGCTCTTAGGCAAGACAAAGGCAAGCATAACAAGTTCGATTCTTTGTGGACATGACCTTTTATGATTACTCAGGTGAAAAACAACAACACTTTCATTCTGCAGAATCTGGAGGGTGAAGAAGTGTTCAGTGGCCCGGTAAACAGGTGATTTTTAAAACTTTATTTCGTCTAAGGCTGTGAAGCCTAGACATTGTAATGAAAGTCTTATTTTTTATTTTTCAATAACTCCATGCCCAATGGAAACACTAGCAGATAGGTTAGTTTTTAGGTTCTTTTTCAGGAAAGGCATTGATTCTATGGTTCTTGAAACCTCACAGGGAGGTGTTCATCCCCAATAGGAGCCAGTGTTAACTCCTCAAATAAATTGGTGGATTTTGTTTGCTTTGTAGATGATAGGTTATTATCTAGATTTAATTTCTAAATTTCTCTAAATAAGTTAGAGAGTCTGTATTTTGAAAATAATCTCAAAAAGAAATGTTGATTTTGGTTCGGTCAAGAAAAAGGCAAAATATCAGGTTTCGGTGGTTTAGGCGAGCCTCCAGTGTGCTCGTTAACCACCGAAAGTGTTCATTTTCGGTAGATAAGGGGTCGAAGCAGAAGGCAAGTAACCACCGAAAGTGTTTGAACGGGAAAAACGAAAGCTCATGCTTTCGCATGAGCCAGATGTCAAAAATCGGTGCAATGATTAAAAATACAACCGCCAAAAGCTCACCATGCGGGAGATGATGCACATTCGTGGTGTATATCCAAAAGGTTTGAAGCACATGTGTCTTATCCATCGCATTGATCATTTCAAATCCACGCAGAACGGTGATTGACATGTATGATTGCACGGATCTATCCTCCATTTCAGTGGCCAGTACGTCAGCCATCATTACCAGGTCATTCCTTCATCTGAAAACTCGATGAGTTATAATGAATCCCGAAGATCGCTGAAGACAACCATAAGCTCGCGATTTTATTAGTAAAATCGTATCTCAAAAATCCTGATCCCGCTTTCTCTAGCAATCGTCAAAGTGTCACCGAGTTTAGCAAGCATCCCGAGTCAAGTAAACCTGGTCGGGTTATCAGGTAAGTTCGAAAACTATTCTCTTTCAAGTTTTAGAAATACAAATGCCCCGAAAATCTAAAGTTTCGGCATTTCTTAGCTAAAGTGTTGTCCGAAAGAGGGTCAGTGTTTTATTGAATTCATTAATTCTATGCTTTCGTCACCCGATTTCACCGGTTTTTCATAAGTGATATCGACTACATTCCTAAGTTCCCAGAGTCATTGCCTCCCGAACACCTTGCTTCCCACAGTATCAGGCACATTCAACACCAACCCATGTCGAAAGCAAGTCCTGTTTTGAGATCCAAGGTGGATGGCATTGGGACAGACAGACTGGAGTTTTTGCTTACTGTGAGAAGTTGACAGCATTTCACCAACAGGTGGCTGAAAGTTTTGCCCTCTCCTATGATGGAAGAATTGCTAAAGTGGGTAGGGAGGAAATCATCATCAACGAAGCAACCATTGTTGAATGCACAGGGTTACCTAGAACTGGATAATGTTGGTTTAAAACCACCTCGCCATCTAACATTGAATTCAAGTCATATTTGTTACCAGTGCATAAAGCTTTGACCTGGAAGAAGGATATTCCCATGTCCTATCTGGAACCAAAGTGGCAGTCCCTGTTGAGGGCAATTTTGGTGTATATCACTTGTGAGGGCCCTCCTCAGTGAGTTTGATTTTGAAATCAAAAATAGGGTGGTCGATGCCCTTAGCCGAAGCATGAAAACAATTCATCTGGCAGCAGTAAGTACTTATGAGACGGATGTCAAGGAAAGAGTCAGAAATGCACAAGAGACAGACACATTCTTCCAAACCGTGACCTCATACCTACAGCAAGAACCCACAGGGATAAAGTATGAAGGCTACCAGATGATGGAAGGGGGTCTTCTCACTTACAAAAATAGATTATATATCCTAGATTGTGACGACTTGAAGAGGTTCATACTGGATGAACTACATAAAAGACCCTATACTGGTCATCCAGGATACCAAAATATGATCATGGCCACCAGGAAACAATTCTATTGTCCTGGATTGAGGAAGGACATAGCCGAGCACCTAGCCAAATGCATAGAATGCCAACAAGTAAAAGAAGAACACTGACACCCAACAGGATTATTACAACCTCTACCAATCCCAGAATGGAAATGGGAAACCATCTCCATGGATTTCATCACCGGATTACCAACCTCGACCAAACAGAATGACGCCATCATGGTAGTGGTGGAAAAATTGAGCAAGTCTGCTCATTTTATCCCTGTCAAGTAGACTTGCAAGGTAATAGACATTGCCTAGGTATTTATGAAGGAGATATTCAGACTACATGGTATGCCGAAAGAGATCGTGTTTGACAGAGACATGAAATTTACATCCAACTTGTGGAAATCATTGATGGTGGGTTTAGAGACCAAGTTGTTGTTTAGCACCGCCTATTATCCCCAAACTGATGGACAGATGGAAAGAGTGAACCAAATACTAGAAGACATGATAAGAATGCATGTAATGCATCAACCCAAGAAGTGGAGGAAGGCTTCCGCCTATCGCGAAATCTCGATAGGCAAAGTCTCGAAATGGACTAGCACACATGGTTTTGGTGTTTCGACGTTTTGGTACCTGGGATCTCCAAAGGTCAGTTTTCCTCGTGTTTGCTAGACATGAAATTTCGATGGATGAAACCTCGAAATGAACAAGGGAATACATGCATCGCAATTTTTCTGAATTGTGGAAGCTAGGAGCACCGCCTCGGTAAGACCTGTAGTTATAGCCGCAGATCATATGGGTACGGATAAGGGATGGCAGCATTTGTATCAGGTCTCGTAGGAATTCGGGAAATTCTATTCATCAGAGAAAAGATGAAAAAGCCCAATTTTTTTTTATTTCCATAGTAGGTGTGTTACAAATTGGTATCAGAGCATGGTTACAACACTTGGCCTACTTGGGCTCATGAACGAGTTGTGCAGAAGCGCATTCGAAACAATCCTAAAAGGAGTAACCCCCTATCTTAACCCTCTTAAATAAAAAGGTCAAAGTTCAAAATGAAAACCCCAATTGTGTGTATGCGTGTGAATGAAAGTATGAATTATGCGCGGGTTATGAATGTGAATAAATATTGACTAACAACCCACGTTTGTCTTTTGCACCCAAGCGGACGATCAGCCACAGGAAATTATAGACGCATAGGATGGTGACTCACCAAGAGGTGGAGGATGGCTCCCACAATAGAGACGAAGAGTCTGAAAAAAGGAGGGTGGTAGGGACCCCTCCAGATCTAGCCGAGACTGTGAGGAGCCTCATGGTTGAATTACAAAGCTGCAAGGCTAACAATGAGAGGATGATGAAAGAACAAGAGAAGCAAATAGAAATTAACGCAGTTTTAGTGTAGAGCTTATCCGACCTACAAAGACAAATGCAACATGAACCTGAGGTATAGAAACATGGTCATATCAGTGGCCACACTGAGAGAAGCACCTCGAAAAAGATCCATCCAGAGGCAAAGGACAAGCGGTGGACAATTCCCTTGGGAAGGAAGATGGCGGTTCGGAG
>JASDQU010229512.1:1725-17164 GCA_032191745.1 Picea mariana | reverse complement strand
CCTGTATAACAGAGAACAAGAGTTCTCCCTTGCACCATCCTACCACCCTAGTTTCTCTGGCTGCAACCAGATGGAAGCTACAACTCCCTGTGTTTAAGCACCCACTTGAACCTCTGAGGACAATAGTCCTCCCTAGCACCTCCCAACCACCCTGAAATATGAATCTTTGCTGCGTAAACTTATTACAGTGATATAATGTTCAACAATGGCTTACCAGACTCATCACTGTTCTGGTTCTTTTTGTTGCTCTATCTGCCTCACTGCCTTCCTGCACACATGACTTGCGCTGTCTGTTCTTCTATCATTTATACTCTCTGCACCATGTCCCTTCAATTCAACCTTCCTCTACTGTGCATTTCTACTACTGCGCTCTGCCTCCTTGCTCATACTTCAATCCTTCTACACAGCAACCACAGCAACTCCAATAGCAACAACAACCCTATCTCTTCTTTATACCGTGTACTTATAGCTTATGTGCACCTTGTGCATGCAATGCGCGCAATACCTCTACATACTCACACCACACCGATATCCTCCACCTCTTGAGTGCTCTGCCTGATCATCATGGTAACTCTTCAGCTTCTCTGGCGGTTTTCCCATGCGTTCCGCATCACTGGGTGTTATGTTGAGATTCATTTTTCTCTCTGGGAGTTGAGACTCTTCGTCTTCTCTGTTATATTTGAGCTCACCCTCTCTGTTTCAGCTACAGGCTCCAACCCTCATCCAGCTATCAATTTCCTCCACAAATCGTCTTCATTCCACTAGCAGATTCCTTGTAACTCTTCAGCTCCTCTGGAAATCACATAGAAGTCTCTTCACATCCTCTGCTAGAAACCATCAATGGTTTCTAGCAGTTACACTGTGTCGTGCAATGGTATCCCTTAGATCTTCTTCAGTTTCATTCATTTTCATCCAGAACATCCACGCCTACACAGTCTGTCTCATTTTCTTTGATACACACCCCCACGGCAGTTCCACTTCCCATTTCCTTAGGTAAAAGAATGACAATTGTCCGAGCCACTGAAATGCCAATTGAAACGCTAACTGATTTGCAATCATGAGTCCATTTTGCTAACAGAATCCAAACTAAGGAGTTAACTGTGAGAGAGAATAGTAACCCTCCAATCATCACTTGATCTGACGGTTCATATCATTCCGTGATTTCACATATCACGATTTCGACACTCCTGATGTTCAATGTTCTTGTCACTTGCAAATCTCGATCTACGAAATTCCAATATAGAACTTTTCTGCACTAGCTCCTTCCTGAATATGACTATGGTCATAACCAAGCGCCTATGCAAAAAGCACTTTCGTGATTTCCCATTTCGTGATTTTCGACACTATGCTCCGTTGACCCCAAGTCAGCGAAATTTTGATCACTTGCCACATGTCCTGTGATTCCATGGTCCAGATCCGATCTTGATTCAACAGCTACAATTGAATCGCGATTTCATGATTTCGACATTCTTGTTGCATTGGGTTCTTTGCCTCTCTATGTCGCGATTCACGAAACTCCGATATGGAGTTTGATCAACGGTCCAGATTTGATCTCTATTCAATGGCTGCGATTAAATCGTGATTTTGCATATCGCGAAATCGGGACTCCTGTTGCATTGTTTCTTTGACATCTCCAACATGCAATCCTCAAAACGCTGATGTGGTGTAAGTTTGCTGATGTCACATGTGTTAAATAACTACCATGTGTCACCCTGATTCATGACTTCCATGTGCTTGGCATGTTGAATCAGTCCGACGTTTTTCATTACTTGGTTGTGCCACATGTTCCTAGCTGACGTGGTTTGCTGACGTGAGTCGGATCGACGGTCTAGATGTGATCTTGATTTGACGGCTCAGATTACGTCGCGATTTTGCATATCGCGAAATAGGGATTTCTGTGGATGATATTACTTGTCATCTCCAACTCTCGATCCCCGAAACTATGACAGGGAGTCGGATCAATGGTCCACATAACCCCCTGAGATGGACGATCCTCCTGCTTTTGGGATTTTGTAAGCCCTCTACTCCTTGCACTTTAAAGATCGTGCAGGTTCTTCTCGATCCAACGGTGGTCGGACCTTGTGCTCATATCTAACGCCTGAGATCTATCCTCCTCTTCAGAGTGCTCTTCTTTTCTATATTCAGATCTGACGGCCCTCATTCTGTCGGGAATTTTGGATGGGATCCAACGATCAGAAATGCTGCACAAACTTTACGGGACTTCATCATGCCTGATCAACAATTTAGATCAATCCTCGATTTGATGACTGAGGATTGTTGCGTTTAGACAATTGTTGCATTGTTGGTCTTCCTGAATATCACTGCGCTGCTGATCATCGTTGTTGTACTCAAGCCATCATCGTTGTTGTTCTTGCCATCAATGACAAGCATATGCTGCGTGTAAAACATACCAAACATCCTCTGCACTATCTCTTCTGATCTTATCGAGGTTTCTCTGCAGCGTCTTCCCAAAATACTTCTGGTGCCCGTCTGTTACATTCTTCCTGTACTCATGCCATCTTCATTGCTATACTTGCAATCAATGACAAGCATATGCTACTTGTTAAACATTTCCAACAACATATTTATAGCATCCATTCATGGCAAGATATAATTGGTTCATAGTGTGAACAAGGGGCCTTTTAGGGTACTTCCTAGTCCTTGACTAGCCTCCAAGCTAGATTTTTCTCAAATATGAGTGTCAAATCATGTTGGGGGTCGGACTAGAAGTGGTTGAGAGGCCAAAAAGATTCATAAATGTGTAGTTCATAGAAGTGCGTGACTTTTCTCCCATACAGTCGTGCATCTTGCATACAATGCACGCTTAGGGATATGTTAGCTTGAGCATTCTGCGCATGCTTCCTTTGGTGAATTTGTGCACTTTGATTTTTGAACCAAGTATATAGTTTTTTTATTTTTGGATGGATTTTGGTGTTGTAGGTGGACTAATTGTTGTTGTAATTGATGTCTTTATTCGACCATTGTGTGCAATGTTGCGGATGATTTTTCAGTGATAACAAGAATATCCTTTGCACACTATTCTTTCTTTGTTTCTAGTTACTTATCCATCTTCATTTAGCTTGTTTTTGAAGACCCATTTTGTCCCAATCACAGTTTTATTCTTTGGTATTGGAACTAGTTCCCATGTCTCATTCTTCTCTATTTGATTTAGTTCTTCTTCCATAACCTTGATCCAATGTTCATCATTTTTGGCTTCCTCAAAGTTACTTGGTTCAACTGTGGACAATAATGAAAAATGTCCTTGTTCAAGTGTCTGTGCTTTCCTTCTTCTTATGTTTTCTACTTTGGAACTTCTATCTCCAATGATTTGTTATGGTGGATGATTCTTCTGAACCCGACGATCTTGTGTCCCAGAATGTGTTTGAAAATATTGTTGGTTGTTTTATTCTTGTTCTGCTTTTGGTTGCTTCTCTTCTTGTTGTTCTTCTTATTCTTCCTCTTCTTCTTACTTTAGTTATTCATTTTCTCATTCTTCAAAAATGTTTAAATTTGTGCTTTCCTTCCTGTTCTTCAATAAGTATGTTTCATCAAATTTTACATTGATGATTTCCACTATATTGCCGAGTCTTAGATTTTAGCACTTATATGCTTTTCTTTCACATGAGTACCCAAAAATATGCCTTCATCCTCTAAGGAGTCAAATTTTCTAATCATCTTGTCTTCCCTTTTTATGTAACACTTTCTTCCAAAGACTCTAAAGTGCTTGACATTGGTCGATGTTCCTTTCCATAACTCATATTGATTCTTATCATTGTTACTTTTGATCAATCCTTTGTTCAATATATGAATGGTTGTATGCACTGTTTGTCCCCAAAATATATCAGTTAGCTTGGAGTCAGTCAACATGGTTCTGGCCATTTCTTGTACAGTTTTTTTTTCTTTCAAAAACTCCATTTTGTTGAGGTGTTCTAGTTGTTGAGAATTGTATTTTTATTCCTTGTTCTTCACGGAAATCCCTGAATTTATTTGAAGTAAAATCACCTATATTATTTGATCTTAAGAATTTGATTTTCAAATCATTTTCATTTTCAACCAATTCCTTGAATACCTTGAAACATTCGAAAGCTTCTGACTTTTTCTTGAGGAAGCAAAACCAAGTCATTCTGGTGTAGTCATCAATGAGTAGCATGAAGTGTTTTTCACCATCCAATACTTTTTTTTATTATGGGCCCACATAAATCAGTGTTTATAATCTCCAATGGTTTTGTCGTAGAGTATTCCTTTGTCTTGAATTCAAGTTTTGTTTGTTTTTCATGTTCACAGTGCTTGCACATAGTATGTGTTGTCTTTGTAATTTCTGGCATTTCTCTTACAGCTTGATTCTTGTTGATCTTGAAAATATTATCAAAGTGTATATGGCCCATTCTCCTATGCCAAAGAAAAATTTCATCTTCTTTTCCCAAACAATATCTTTCTTCTTCAATCTCATTCAAGAAGTATATGTTGTTTGGATTCCTTGTCACTATTTCCACTAGTCTGGATGATCCTTCTTTCCTTATTTCACATTACTTTGAATCTAATATAAGTGTGTGTCCCTGATCACACATTTAGCTGACACTTAGAAAATTATGATTCATATTTTCAATAAGTAGGACATTTTCTGCCACAACATCTTTGTTTCCAATACTGACTATGCCTTTTCCTATATTTTTTGTCGAGTTATCACTACCAAACGTGACAGACCCCACTTTTTCTTTCTTTAATGTTACAAATATGTTTTTGGATCTATTCATATGCTTTGAGCATCCACTTTCATTATACCAGTGGTTTCTTCTATTTTGGGCTTGTAAGGAAAACCCACATTCCTCAACCTTCAGATCTTCTTGCTGCCTTTTTTCAAGTTCTTTGTTGTTCTCATATATGATTGAAAGAAACATGCCTAGTTTCCCTTGAAGAAATTATCAAATCACTTCTGCAATTTATAGCTATGTGTCCAAAATTGTTACATTTGTAGCATTCAATTTCATAATCCATAACACAAAAAATGATATAATTCATGCCAAACGCCTCACGAGGCTTTCTGGGATAATTTCCTGGTTACTACCTTTGTTAACATGTCTGCAGGATTATGGCTAGTATGTATCTTTTCCAAATTCAAATGTTCATCTTCCAAGATGGATCGTATGAAATGGTACCTAAGTTGTATATGCTTAGTATTAGAATGGAAGGATAATCTCTTTGCAAGATGAATGACACTCTCACTATCATAGTACAACATGTTATTCTCTTGTTTCTTTCCCAATTCCTCCATAAACCTCTGTAACCAAATCATTTCTTTACTATCCTTTGTAGCAACAACATTCTCTTCTTTCATTGTTGAAAGTGAAACAACATTTTTCAGTTTCAAAATCCAACTTATTGTTGTTCCACCCACAATAATAACATACCATGTAGTGCTCCTTCTGCTATATTTATCACCTGCCATATCTGAATCAACATATCTTTGTAGAAAAATCTTTAAACCTCCAAAACATAATGCATGAGTAACAATACCTCTCAAATACATGAGAATCCACTTTACTATCTCCCAATTTTCTTTACCTGGATTGTTCATATACCTGCTCACAACTCCTACTGCATCTACAATATCTAGTCTTGTGCACACCATAGCATACATCAAGCTGTCAACTGCTAATGAATAAGGGATCCTGGTCATGTATTATATCTTCTCCTGTGTTTTGGGATGCATTTCCTTGGTTAATTTGGAATGGCTTGCCAAAGGTGTACTAACTAGTTTTTCATACTGCATTCTAAACCTCTCCAACACCTTCTCTATGTACTCACCCTGAGACAATGTCAATTTGTTATTTTTCTTGTCTCTTTTTATTCTCATACCAAGGATTTTATTTGCAGCACCCAAATCCTTCATCACAAATGAATTAGATAATTTCTTCTTGAGCACATTTATATCCTGCATGTTAAACCCTACAACAACCATGTCACCTACATACAATAGAAAGATAATATAGGTTCCATTTCCTGGCCTTTTAAAATCAACACAGTGATCAGAATGACATCTACTATAATATTGTTCTATCATTAACCTATAAAAATTCAAATACCACTTCCTTGGAGCTTTCTTTAGGCCATACAATCTCTTCTTCAGCTTGCATATCAAATTCTCCTTTCCTTTGACCTCATACCCCTATGGTTGCTACATATAAATCTCTTCATCCAAATCCCCATGGAGAAAAGTTGTTTTTACATCTAAATGTTCAAGAAGCAAATATTTGTTTTCCAGAAGACTTAAAATAGTCTTAATTGAAGTCATTTTAACAACAGGAGAAAACATTTCATCAAAATCTATATCTTTCTTTTGTGAAAAACCCTTTACAACAAGCCTGGCCTTGTACTAATTTTTGCCTCCATCTTCTTCCTTCAACCTGTAAACCCATTTATTTTGCAATGCTCTTTTTCCTGCAGGAAACTGAACCAAGTATCAAGTTTGGTTATTTACCAAGGAATCCATTTCCTATTTCATTCCTTGCACCCAATTCTTTTTAGTGTCTACCTGCATCACTTCTTCATAACTTTCTGGTTCACCAGAGTGAATCAACTATAAATAATACAATGAAGGAGAGTACCGTTCAGGGGGTATACTTAACCTAACATATATTCTAACAAAACTTGCATGATTTTGAGGTACCTGTTGCTCATGTTGTTGTACATTTTGATTTTCTCGTACCTTTGAAATTTCATTTTTTTTTTATTTCATCAAACACCATGTATTATGGTTTTTCTTTTTCATGTTTCTTCCCCTACAATAGATCTTTGTACATGAACTTATCATTGAATATGAAATCTCTAATCCTAATGATTTTGTGATTTTCATAATCCCATAAATGATAACCAAAATCATTAACACTGTATCCAATAAAGATGCACTTCTTGGATTTTGCTTTAAGCTTTTTTCTATTTTCTTTATCAATATGGACAAATGCTTCACAAGTGAAAGTCTTCAAAAATGAATAGTTTACCTTTTTACCTATCCATGCCTCCTCTGGGATGACACCATCCAAATAACTTGAAGGTCCTTTATTTATTAAGTAAACAACAATATCTACAACATCTACCTAGAATTGTAAGGGCAACCCAACATGCAATCTCATACTCCTTGCACGTTCCATGATTGTTTTGTTCATCCTTTCTGACGCACCATTTTCTTGTGGTTCTCCTAGAACTGTCTTCTCTCTATGAATCCCATGGTATGAACAATAATCATCAAACTCCTTGCTGCAATATTCACCTCCATTGTCTGATCTGAGACACTTCAACTTTTTTCCTGTCTCATTCTCAACCAAAGCTTTCCATTTCTTAAAAGTGTCTAAACATCATATTTTTGTCATATGGAATAAACCCAAGTTTTTCTAGTTGCATCATCAATAAAAGTAACATAATAATGAGATCCTCCAAGAGATGATACATGATCTTGTCCCCATACATTTGTATGAAAAAGATCCAACTTTTCACTCTTCTTTTCTTTTTCGACTTTGAGAAATATGACTCTCTCTTTTTTTCCATAAACACACTACTCATAGAAATCCAAATCAACTTGTTTAGGATCTGGAAACAAATTCCATTTGTGAAGTATCTACATCCCCTTCTCACTCATGTGTCCAAGCCTATGATGCTAGAGTGTTGTATCTACTCATGTAGAAGCTAAAGAGATAGAAGAGTCAACATTAACAATACATAAATACAATGTATCTACCTTCTCCCATTTTCCATTACCAATGATCCTTTAGTGACCTTCCATGCTTTATCTGTAAATATAGATATAAATCCTTCACTTGCCAACTACCATGTTGAAATTATATTTCTTCTTAGATATTATATGTCCCACCTCTTTCAGTAACCATTGGTTTCCATTCTTTTTCTTTATTTTTACCTTACCCATTCCAACAATTTGACATGGTTCATCATCACCCAAATAAACCTGTCCAAAATCACCTTGAACATAATATTGGAAATATTTCCTATGGGGTGCAGCATGAAATGAAGCCCTTGAATATACTGTTAGCGATAATTCTTGTCTTGGGCACAAGAGCATTCGGGTCTGCAAGTTACACAAGAAGCACCTGAGCGCAGCATGGAAAAGTCTCGTCTTTCGACTTCAAATCAAGCGAGCAGGCAAAGTATGTCGTCAATGGCCAGGATCCATGTATAGAGCAAATCAACGATCGACGGGTAATCGCGGTTAGCAAATTTGTGCCAGGATTAGCGCAATGGATAGCGCTTATATATCACCAAAAGGATCTCATTTTTCCATCCAGAGGGGCCACCTGGCAGCAAGTAGAGCCATCTCGACGCCTCGCTCATCGCAGCTCCAACGCGCAGAAAACAGTTCCATCATACCCCGATACACGAAGTAACGAGAGCATTCAGGACTTGGGGCCCACAACGGTGTCGGGCGAGTTTGAGACCGTCAGATCTCAGAGGGACACGTGGTGCATGATTGGGCTCCATCGCCTCCTCACTCTTCGCAACTTTAGAGAACGAGGACCAACCTCCTCCCAGCTGCGAGATGCGAAGCGCCGAAGCATTCAGGACTCGGGCCCACGGTATCGCCGAAAGAGATCTCAGCCGTCCATTTGAAGCAGACACCTGGCACGTTATTGGGCTCCTCGCCTTTTCTCCCATCGTAACTTTGAAGCAAAAGGACTAGCTCCTCCCAGCCGCGAGTCGCGAAGTGTCGAAGGCGTCCAGAGCCTGGGCCCACAGCATTGCCGAGAAGATCTCAGTCGCCCATCCAAGGGGACGCGTAGTGCATGACCAAGCCATGTCGTCATTTTGTATATCGTAACTTTGAAGCATGAGGAGCAGCCTCCTCCCATCCACGAAACGTGAAACGACGAAAGCGCCTTTGAAGATAGGTGTAGGGTCACAGCCCGTGGTCACTTGGGGAGTGATAGAAAGAACTGCGCAAAGGGCCGAAGGACCAGGTTTGGCTGCAGAAGGGCTCACTGTGTTCTCCAGGTGCCAGTTCAACTTGATCTCAATACTATTTCTTGCTCGGAGTAAATGAAGGTAAGAAGGGGTAGTTGAAACCTCTCCTCAGTCATTAAGTGCGAAGTATGGAAGGCCTGGCGAGTGGTCTGCTCGAGAGGGTCCTGTGTACACATTTTTCCAGAGAAGCCATGCCGAGTTCTCGACCAGCCGGAGGAGGCCTTCACACGCTAGCTCAACATTTACTAGCCCAGCTACTCTTCCCCTGCAGAGGCCATGCGAAGTGAAGGAGACGTCTGACGAAGGAATTCCACCCGAAGATTGATTGAAGAGACACTATGCCTTGGAGGGTGAGCGTGCCTCTGTTGGGAAAATCTGCCCAAGTATATGTACTCAGTTTTGGTATTTTGAAAGGTATCGATGGTAGAGAAGAGCTCCCTACTGTAAAGTTTAACAGACATCCCATTTTGTTGGATATGCATCTGTATTTGAGATATCTTGTTTTATGACAGACAGTTTTTCTCGCTCCCTCTAATTTTAATCTCATGCTTAGAGAGTTCTTGATTGACTAAGTTGCGTGAATTATTGCAGTTCTGTTATGATAAATGATTTATCGTTGCATTATTGTATTCTCTAGTTTTCTGTATTTAAGTGCAAGAAGACTTTGTGTTTGGATGCCTTCTTCTACAGTCTGTTAGGAACCTGTCGTTTGTAACAGACCTTTGCACTCTTTCCATATAAGTCTTCCGTCTGTTCACCCTTTACTACAACTCACTGTCTGAAGTTTATATAAGACATCACTCACCTATGCATGCCTAGCCTAGTTTTGAAGTTGAAATGATATTGTTTTGAGTTGGATTCCATTCGGTCACCCCATCTATAAACAAACCGTGACATAAAACTGATGGGTGTCGGGCTCTGCTCCTGCTAGCAATCCAGAAGTGACTTCCGTCGCTAACATTTCTAGCACCGTTGCTGGGGACGAAGTTGAATATTTTCCCCGGGATTGAACGACAACGATTAGCTGATTCTGAAGGTGCATCAGAGATCAAAACTATTGAGATTGATGTTGTGCACCTGGTGACTCCATTGTGACGACTCCGCTGGGGAGAACCTGCTCTATCAATTGTGGCTTTCAGAGGCAGACACATGCGGTCTCATCCACAGCTGCCCCTAGCTACACCTGAAACCGATCCAGAGGTGGTTCTCAGAAAAGGAAAGGCCCCTGAAGAGGAATCCTCCACCGTCAAAACAGGTAATCCGCCATCTCCTTCTGTAAGAACTCTGTTTCCTCCCCCTTAGTTTCTTGACAGACCTCCTTCGCAAGTTTCCCGTTTCCTGAATCTTGGGAGTGTTCCTGCTGAGTTTTCCTCTCCTCGTCTGGGATTGCAGGGAGAAATCCTTATCACTCCCCTCTCCTATGAAGTTGTACCTTGGCATAGACCCACGACCACAAAAGATGTCCCCACTCCTGCAGAAGGAGGATCACCTGCTGACTTGAGATCGGTAGCCTGTTCCTTGAATCACCTCTTGTTTCCCACCCCACTCCGAGATTCATTCCCGGTAGCCCCTTCGTGAACTCCTTCTCCTCCAAATTCTCCTCCACCTAATATTCCTATGGTCGGTGCTAATCCCCCTCTGAATAGAATGGACGCCATAGTTGTTGCTAGGTACACTCCCTTGATCTTACCTCATCCCACGAATCCTTTCCCTACTGGAGATTACTTGAAATATATGCCCAAGTTCACTGGGGAAGGGGACATAACTGCAGAAGAAAACCTGGCTGCATTCTACAGTTATGCAGACAACCTGAACATTAGAGATGAAGATGTCTAGATGAGGGTTTTTGTCCAGAGCCTGGATGGTGAGGTGAGGAAATGGTTTAGAGGATTATCCCCCAGATCCATTGCTGGAATTAATGCCCTGGATAATGCTTTCCTGAGGCAGTGGGGAGATAAGAAGGATTTCATGTATTACATGACAGAGTTTGGGTCATTGAAGAGAACGGAAGGAGAGTCTGTCCCCGAATTCTCCAAGAGATTAAATAAAATGTACAACAGAATCCCTGCTGAGATAAAACCCTCTGAAGCCTCTGCAATGATCACCTACTCCAGCGATTTTGATCCTGATTTCTACCTACTGCTGAGAGAGAGAAGAGCTGCTACACTGGACCACATGCAAGATGCAGCCGTGGAGGTAGAATCTAACATATTGGCTTTCAACCGACTAAGGAACGCAGGTGATAGAAATACATCCAAGAACAGACCTGAAGCTTCCTCATCCAGTTCCTCTCCCCTTCCCCATCAGAAAGATGAGACAGCTAGAACGATAAAATCACTTGTTGCCAAGATAGAAAGGTTGGAATTAGAAGGGAATCTCGTGTACAGAAATCCCAAAAACAATGATAATAGAGGTTTCAGACGACCTGCTAACAATATGCCTTGGGCTTTCCCGGGGGAACAGAGAGGAAAGGACAGAGAAGATCAAAGGGTTCAAACCCCCCTCCAAAACAACCTAGTTGATCATGAGGAAAGAGAGGAGATAAATGAGTTGGGCCCTGAAATTCACTGTATTGAAGAAGCTCCCCCTTTTCCCCATTTGACGCAGTCCGCATATGAAGAATCCATGATGAGTGATCAAATTCATGAGTTGGGAAAAGAAAAAAGGGCCAGTCACACTTCTAACAGATATAATCTCAGATCGAGAAGGAAAGAAGGAGGCTTTGACAACCCAGACCAGCCTCTCATAGCAGAAAAACCTACTAGAGTTGCAGCAGCCACAGCTAAAGAAAATAAGACTCAGAGTGCTTCACCAGCAACCAAAGAGCCTGTCATTGAGGTAAGAGAAGCTCCCAAACCTACCCCCTCCTTCAATTTTGACCATGAGATTCAGAATATTAGAATTCCTGTACCCCTCTCAGAGCTAGTTAAAAACGAAGATTTTAAAAGATCCCTCTCCAAGCTGCTACAATTCGAGTCCCCCCAGGCCCCCACTGACTCAGTAAACCTTCAAGATGAGAAGCCAACCGTCATCTTAGGCCCCATGGTAGAATACAGAGATGACTCATCCCCCCCTTCTACACATCCCTGAACATACATGATAAAGTGTTGCATAACTGCCTCATGGATTCAAGGACTTCCCATAACCTTATGCCAAAAATAGTCATGGAAGAATTGGGACTGGAAGTGACAAGAACTTATCATGATTTATATTCCTTTGATTCAAAGAGAGTACAGTTCCTAGGAGTCATCAAAGACCTGGCGGTTTCCCTGTTTCAGCTGCCCATGAAAAGTGTGGTCATGGATATTGTGGTAGCCGACGTTCCCCTCAAGTTCGGTATGTTGTTGTATAGATCATGGATCAAAAAACTAGGAGGGACACTACAGATGGATCTCACATATGCCACCATTCAGGTCTTCGGAGGGGAACAAAGGAGATTATACAGAGAATCCCAACTGGCCTATATTGTCAGTGATGAAGCAGACCCTACCAATCACCCCATATTTTCACTTGACACCGACTTAGGGTCTAGTTTGTTGCAGCTTACCGATGCCCCTAAAATCTCTTTATTAATCAGAAAACATCCCAGCCCTGATCATCCGATTTCCCCTCAAAGCTCCTTTGTGTGGAAAATGTTTTTTGACGGAGCTTCTTCTAGCGAAGGCGCTGGCGCTGGAGTGGTTCTCATATCACCTTGTCAAGAAGTCGTGTCTCTATCATACAAGTTGGAATTCGAAGCCACCAACAATGTGGCAGAGTATGAAGCCCTTGTTTTGGGTATGAGGGCCGCAAAGGAAATGGGAATTGAAGAAATAGAAATATTCGGAGATGCTGAGTTGATTATTCAGCAGGTAAGGAGTGCTTATTGTGCCCATAATCCCCAACTCAGAAATTATCGGAATGAAGTATGGGACCTTATTGATAATTTATTCTTGGATTTTAACATTTCTTTCATTCTAAGGGAAGAAAATACTTTGGCCGATTCTTTAGTCGTCTCAACTAGTTTTCTCAAATTTCCTCTGCCGCCTATGGTAAAAAATGATGTTGATATAAGATATAGGCCCTCAGTTCCAGACAATGTCAAGCATTGGAAGGTGTTTGAGGATGAGTTTGAACTCGAAAGGTTTCTCCAATCAGTGAACGAATTTTTTGCGTTGCATATTGACCAAGATCCTGATTTGGAAGGTGACCCTCATCCTGAGGAGTTGTTAAATAAAATCGCTAATTATCATATCATTCAGCTACCTAGTAATCACATTCCGAAAGGACTTGTCCCTTTAGAGATATTGTTCGATGGGAATGATGTGCCAATAAAGGGTAGGGTCTCAAATGAAGATGTCGAGACAACCGAATGCAACATTGGCACACTAGAGGAGCCCAAGTTTGTCAAATTGTCAAGTAGATTGACTAGAGAACAGAAGGCCGAGTACACACAATTGCTCAGAGAGTTCTCCGATGTGTTTGCATGGACATACGAAGACCTCAAGATGTATGACACATCTGTCATCGAGCACAAGATTCCGTTGAAGGAAGAAGCTAGGCCTTTCAGGCAGAAGCTAAGACAGATAAACCCCATATTGCTTCCCGTCATGGAGAAGGAAGTTAAAAAGTTGTTGGATGCACGAATCATTGTCCCCTTGAGATATTCCAAGTGGGTGGCCAACTTGGTCCCAGTAAGGAAGAAAAACGAGGAAATCAGGCTTTGTGTCGATTTTAGAAACCTGAATAGAAGCTCAAAGAAAGATAATTACCCCTTACCTAAGATGGAACACATATTGCAGAGGGTAACTGGAGAATCTAGGATATCCATGATTGATGGGTTTTCAGGGTATAATCAAATATCAGTCATGCTTGAGGACAGAGAAAAGACAGCCTTTACCACTCCTTGGGGCACATTCATGTATGCCAAAATGCCTTTCAGATTGATGAATGCAGAAGCAACATTTCAGCGAGCCATGGATATAGCCTTCATCGGAGAAAAAGACCAGTTTGTAGTGATCTACCTAGACGACATCACGGTCTTCTCCAGGTCTGATAAGGAGCACCGCTGCCACTTAAGGAGATTTTTCTCGAAGTGCCGGAGGTTTGGCCTTTCCTTGAATCCCAAGAAGTCCATGTTTTCTATGTAGGAAGGGAATTTATTGGGACATATAGTATCGACAGCAGGGGTGAGAATTGATCCCAGTAGGGTGGAGGCAATTCAAGCCTTGTCACTTCCCAGGTCTAAAAAAGAGGTTCAGGCCTTTTTGGGGAAAATTAATTTTCTAAGGAGGTTTGTCTCAAATTTTTCCGAGCTAGTGAAACACATCACGACCATGCTCAGGAAGGGAAACGAAGTGAAATGGACCGCTGAGCCTAGGGCCTCTTTTGACCAAATTAAAAAGGCATTGACTAAGGCACCTGTTCTTATCAGTCCTGACTATTCTAAAGAGTTCCTAATTTTATCCTTTTCTTCTTTTGATACAGTGGCGGCGGTCTTATTGCAGAAAAATGAGGAAGGGCATGAGCAGCCCATCGCCTTCTTCAGCAGGGCGTTAAGAGACGCAGAGAGCATATATGAAATCATGGAGAAGCAGGCCTATGCCTTAGTGAAAGCTCTTAAAGCTTTCAGAGTCTATGTCTTGCATTCAAAAGTAACAACATATGTTCCTTCAGCTTCTGTGAAGGACATCCTTGTGCAGCCCGACGTAGATGGGAAAAGAGGTCGATGGATCACAAAAATTCTGGAATTTGACTTAGAAATAAAACCCACCAAGTTGGTTAAGGGGAAAGGCTTAGCCAAGCTACTGACTGAATCCAACTGTGAAGCCTTGGGAGTTAGTTTCATCAATACTCACCTAGGATCTCAGCAAGCTGAATCGCCCAGCCAAGGCTCTCGAGATGGCTTATCGCTGGCAGAATGTGCCTGGTATCATGACATTCTGTATTTTCTGCAGGAATTGAAGCCCCCCGATGGGATGGGAAAAATTAAAGCGAGGGCTCTTAATATCAAGGCAGTCAGGTATTGCCTCATTGACCAAACCTTGTACTAGAAAGACCCTCTAAGGGTATTTCTGAGATGCCTAAACCCACAAGAGGCCCAGAAGGTTACGTTTGATTTTCATAGTGGCCTTTGCGGAGGTCATCATTTCTGAAAGACCACAGCCCACAGGATAATCCGAGCGGGGTATTATTGGCCCACATTGTTCCCCGATGTTTGTAGGGAGATTAGAGCTTGCACCAAATGTCAAAATTTATCGGGAAAGCAACAGCTCAAATTGCTGCCATTGAAACCCATAGTAGCTTTGGCACCTTTTCAGCAGTGGGGGTTAGACTTCATCGGAGAAATTTATCCTCCCTCAAGTGGTCAGCACAGATGGATTCTGACTGCAACAGATTATTTCACCAAGTGGATAGAAGTTGTCCCCACCAGAAGTGCATCACACAAAGTAATTATTAGCTTCCTGGAGGATATCATAGCCTGATTTGGCTG
>JASDQU010229504.1:939-17172 GCA_032191745.1 Picea mariana | reverse complement strand
CGTTCCAGTGGAAAATGTGGCAAGAGAGACGTTCTAGTGGAAAACGTGGCAATAGCGACGTTAACGTGGCAAGACCGACGTTAACGTCGCAAGAGCGACGTTATCGGGCAACATGAATTTTTTTTTTTATAAATTTCCTTTATTTTGCGACAATATGGACAATTTTGTCCATAACGCCGCAAATAAAACGTCGGAATTTTTACAATATGTAGTAGTGTAAAATGAACACTTTCTCAACTTTGCATACACCTAATGTTCCCTGAATACTTGTAGCACCATGCTCAAGTGTGTTGCTCGTGCTCTTCTTTAGACTTTGATTAAATAAGAATGTCATCTAGAAATATAATGACAAACTTATCTAAGTAATTTTTGAAAACTCCATTAATCAAACACATGAAAACAACCGGTGCATTTGACAACCCGAATGGAACCACTATGAACTAATAATATCTATACATTGTTATGAAGGAAGTCTTGTTGATGTCTTCTTCTTTAATTATCACTTGGTGATATCCAGGTCTAAGATCAATATTTGAAAATATTTGTGTGCCCCTCAACTAATCAAAGAGGTCATCTATCCTTGGAAAATGATACTTGTTATTTGTTGTTACTTTGCTCAACTACCTAAAGTCGACAGAAAGTCTCGGCGTACCATCCTTCTTCTTCACAAACAATACTGGGGAACCCCAAGGTGACACACTTGGGCGTGTACACCCCTTCTTCGGAAACTCTTCAAGTTGCATATGTAATTCCTTCAGTTCTGACGTACTCATCTTATAAGGATTCTTAGATACAGGTTCTTCCCCAGGCATCATATTTATAGAGAAATCAATATTTTTTATGGTGGAAACCCCAATATCTCTTCAAAGACAGCCTCAAGTTATTTTAGTAATGCATAGTATTCAACATTTGAAACTTGATTCTTAGGTTTCTCCTCCATGTCCATGTGCACTTTATTCCTTGATTACTGTGGCATATTTCAACAGTGCTAAGAATCTTCTTTCATACTCATTTATTTTCATACTCCTAAGCTTGATTTCAAATAACTCCTTCATGTTCTTGTCATAGTATCGCTTGGTTAAAAGTATTTATTTTGAAAATACCTATTGAAATCCCTCCAATTAACCTTCTTCTCATCAATGTGTTTCACTTGCATGAACTGATCCCACCACATTGATGCTTTTCCTTTTAGTTTATAGATGGAAATTCTACATTTTTCCTACACAGAATAATTATGCAACTAGAAGTACTTCCTCATACCCAACAACCAAGTTTACTCATATTCATCCTTCTTGTGCTCACCATCAAAGGTAGGAGGCTTTATCTTATTCATTTCCTCATGTAGCTCGTCCACTCCATTCATTCTCTTATGCTTTCTGACAGGAGGCGGACTAGAGATACTACACACTTTCCTAAATGAATTATTTGGTGAGTGAGGTTGATGCCTATTTACACTTCTTTCTTCTCTTCTTTTCTCATCATGAGACATTCAACTTCTTGACCTACTTGACTTTGTCTCCTTATCCATTTTATTTTATATTTTTTCCAAGCTTCACATGAATTTGATATTGAAGTCATGTTGTTGCTCCTTGGCTTTCATAATCCTTTCATTGTTAGCTTTATAGATTTGGACATATTTTTGTAGTCCCTTTATGGTTTCAACCAATTTTATTCGCTCCTCCTTAGATTGTCTACCATCAACACCCAAACCGACATACAAATCCACAAATTCACCATCATGGCTATAAGCTCTATGTTCATATTCCATTCCTTTTGAATTTCTACATTGATTCTATCCTGCTCTAATCATTTTTAATTCTACAAAATGTGCAGGAAAATAAATTTGTTACATTAATTCATGCGGAAACTTCATGAAAAATATGCACCATTTTGTCATAATCCTTTCTTATGAAGCCCGTGAAAGCAAATGGTATTCAAAATGTACCAACATGCAATGTCAATATTTAACATATACATCATGTATCAATTTTGCGCATGCACCCCTAATTTTTAATGCGTACACCCGTGCACCATTTCTTACTACACAATTTCAGTGCTGCACCCCGCAATGTCCAAAAATTTTGCATGCACACTTGCAAATTTGTATTTTATGAGCACCATGGTTGCATTGTAATTCCAAATTCATCCACTTGCCAGCTTAAATTTTTCATTATGTAGAAACTCAACCCATGCAGGCTCTAATACTAGACTTTAACGTTGCCTGTTACCAGCACTATCAAAATCCTTTGATACCATAATGTAACATCCCCATTACCAAACTTCTTTGATACAAATTTGTAATGTTACCTGACTTACTATTGAACAACACTACTCCAAATTATAGTGTGTATATTCTACTCTACAACATTAGTCTACGCATAAATACTTGAAGTAATGCACTCAACCCCAAGATAAGTCACACCTCACCACATTTCCTCTTATGACACAACTTATAACAGTGGAAGTAACTGAAAAAAACTACAAGAACAAGAATTTTGGTGTTCCACACCAATTCTGTTTTCCTTGTGTGTGTAGAGTTCTTCCCTGCATGCACAAGCAAGTCCAGCCTCTTGTGCACACAAAGTATTTCCCTATGCGCACTACCATTCTAACTTCGCCTCAAAGAATCATTACCAAAATCATAAGGTTAAATTAACAAGAAAACTAACAACAATTTTCATACTCATTCACGGCTACAAATACTCACTATTGACACCACACTTACATGTGAAAGCAACATTATACAGACCAACAACAATTACATATATGAAACAAGAAAAAATAATTAAACCCATATTAAACATATATAATTAAGAACACAGTAAGTGAGACAAGAATGTAAAGATACTTATCTTTTATGAAAATTCACCAACTGCGTGCATAACTCAGATGTTCCTCCCATCCATAGAATTTGTTTCTCATATACTTTCAACAACATGTCACCCACGAGTTAGGGATTAAATCCACTAGGTAAAAAGGGTTCCTAATTCCAAGCTAGGGTTTGATAATCATCAAAAATTCTTAGTCCAAGGTGTCATTGTTGCAACTAGACTAAAGTCTCTCATTCTCCACATGCCTATTACACCCAAGGAAGTGTGCGCCTTCTTTTCTCAATAGTCTCCCAACTTCCCCACTTCCCTTATAGGGTTCCAACAACAAGATGGAAAGGAAGTCTTAGAGCCTTGCAACTAATGCCCATCACACAAGGGAACTCTTCCAAGAAAAAATCTCACCTTGAGAGAGTTACCATGAGACTGACAATCCACTTCTTCGACAACAAATCTCTCACCTGGAGATAATGATCACGGACCTGACAACTCACCTCTTCAACAAAAAAACTTTGGTTATGATACAAAAAAATCTTTACAAAATTTTCTCTGTAGATATGGTAATACTCATCCAATATCATATGGTTTGACCCCTTCTACGCATGAGAAAATGAATGAAATAATCCCTGAAAAGGAATGATTTCCTCTGAAATACACTAAATCCAACAATATATATTGCATGCCTTAAAATGGAAACTTGTCACCTTCATAACTAACTTTATCCACTTGGTGACTCATTCCCATCCCTCAAGAACTTAGGATAAATAAATATCCATAAATTACACTTTTCATAAATATTAACAAAATATTCCCTTGGACTTGATCCCCCCCCACTTTTCCATTTTTCGATGGAGTTATCCCCCCGCCTCTTTTCATTTTATCTTTTTCCACACAATGATATGATAATATCAATAACTTTAGTATGATTACATTTACAAGGATAGGCACACTGGTCTATTTGTGTCCTAACTCACCAGCCTCATAACCACATAGGCTCTCCGACGTCAAATATATATATATATATATATATATATATATATATATAACTCAATTCGGTGTGCATTTCCATGTAATCCTCATTTACTTACTTTAGTGAACGCAACCTTATGAAATGTGGACACCCTTCCTTTGATGTGGAACCACACAAACTTATTGAGGTGCGTGCATCACTATGAAATGTGCACACCCTTTCTTTGATAACAATTCTCATGCATTAATTAGGTGCGTAGAAAACCAAAACTTGGTGCCAATGGCTCACCAACCTATATGTACATTTACATTTACAATTGATACCAATGGTTGACCAAGCTATATGTATAATTAAAAAGGGTTTCAAATTAGGTACATTACATTGATGATGATGGGTGTTGGTATGATGAATGTCAAGTAAGGATTCTTGGAGCATGGAAGGCCGGAAATCAGGGATTAACTTGATACAATGAAACACAGTGACATTATCTTGCAACAATGGGGGTTCATAGCAATTTATATTGTTTACATTCAACACATCATGGATTCCTATTTGGGGTGGAAACTCAGGGAAATAAACATTGTCCCTAATCAGTTGGAGAACAATATAAGGGCCATAAAAAAGGGCCTTAGCATGCAGAATGGTGGTCAACAATAGACTAAAAATTGCGAGAGATTAAATGATGGACAATGTTACAACTAAGGATTTTGTAATTGGGTGTCTTAACTTATTTGAATATTTTATTGTGGAAATGACAACTCCAGTCATAGGAAATGGATAATCCCACCAAGCAATAGAAAATTTGAATCCACAAAAGAAATTAAGTCAAACCACTAGAGAAGTATACAGAAAGAGATAAATGTTATAGTAAATCCTTGAAACATAGCCAAAGTCCCCTTAAATTTTTTTTCAAGCCACAAACGCCACACTAGAATCTCTTATAAATAAGAAAAAAACAGGATGAAGCTCTTTCAAAAGAGCCACATTTGTGGGGAATCATCGGTAAAGAGTCACAAAGAGTACCAGGTAATGGGCTAGGCCCACAACAAATAAAAAATTATCTCCCTCATTCCATCCAATTATTGCTCCAAGAAATGCCCCATCAAAGTTCCCAACAATCACCAAATAGTTTGTAGTATTAGCTACTTTGGATAATATTCTACTACCTCCCTATATCAACTACTTGTATATATTTAGTTCTAAACAAAGTATAGTGGCCCTAAAAACAAACCATATACTAGGATGTAGAGATGTTGTTATGTGTAGAGACACCCCAAGAGATAAGAACATACAAGATATCCATAGTGAAAAGAATATATTCACCTGAACTAGATGATCATATTCATGTCGAGCAAATTCAAAGTAAAATATGCACTTCAATATATATACCATTTTTTTTTTAATTTGTGTCACTAGTCTGACACACCACAACACCAAGTTGATAAGATTGGGAACATGTAAAAACTCCATGGATAGTGTTTTCACAAATGTTTTCCAAATAACATCTTGACTTCCAACACCAAGAGACATACCAAAGCATGATACTAGAAATCATAGAAGAAATAGATATTGGTTGTCAATTGGGAGAACCAACTCATCTGAATCCCTAAGAATTTACAACACAACACCTTGTAGCACATCCAAATAGAATCCAACATGTAAAGATTCAATCTCACACTCTCTTGGGTTAACTGCTTCACTGTCTCTTTCTCGTGGCTTGCTGCGAAAGAAAGAAATATGATGTCCAATATTTCCAAATATTGTCTTAAAATAATAATAACTTCCATTCTTCACTTTGTTACCACCATCATGTCTATCACCAGGATCATTAGGAACCATTCTGTTATCACTCCAAGAAACCCTTTGTGGTTGCAGACTAAAGGTTCTTGGTAACTTAAGAAATGGATGTTTTTGTATTTTGTAAATATGGATCAATGGGATAATTCAATTCAAATTATGGCATTCAGACATCAAAATGGTAAAGAATAGACAGTGCTCTAGAAGATTGGTTAAACATTAAAATAGCTTTCAGTGGATGAAGAAAAGATTGTTCATAAACTAGTGCAAAGAAGGGTCTAATAAACAACTAAAGGAACTGATTATAATGTCATGAACCAAACAATAGGATAAAATCTATTCAAGGTTTGACAACAAGATAACAGTGAAGAAGAAATATGAAAAACTGATACCAAAATGGAAAGGAACCTGTGATCTGTATTAGCAATGAAAATCTGAGTACAAAAGTGTATTACAGTATCCAGAATCGAACCTCTAGTCCTCCAAATGTCTTTGGCTTTATAGCCTATTACAATCAGTTTTCAGATCCTAAAACAATGGATTTGTTATTCTAAAAATAGAAAGTCAAAACTAATTCACAAAAGATAAGGAGAGATCCTCAAGATGAGGTCAACCTCTATCTTTTGGTCTTCAAACATTGGTTGAAAGTTGATGAAGTGTAGCCTAGCCTTCCAAGGCTCTTTGATCTGTTCCTTTGAAAGTGGAATTCGAATTTGATGATGTGTGCCAAAAATCCCTATCATTTTGCCCTTGAAAATCACTAAATCTAGTCAAAAAATTCCCTTTTGACTTTCATCTTCAATAATGGCCTTCAGATTTTGATTTGATAATTCACAAGCTTATTGAAGAAGGATTCAAACCATTCAAACCCAAAAATTCTTGATCTGGGCAAAAATTTGGCTATTCTGGCCGTGACAGCTTTCAACAGTGCACTTGCCTGAAAAATCTGCTCTTGCGCTGTTGAAAGTCGCTACTTTCCACAACTAACTAGTCAAAATTCTGCCTTCTGCGCTGGTTAAAGTGCAGATTTTTTCAAAATCAAATTTCTCAGTCATGGAGAATCTGTTTTGAATGTTTAAATAGTCGATCGATATCTAAAAATCTTGAAATTTCCAATGGTCCTTTCAGATCTGTATTTGGAGCTCAGGAAGCTATCTAAAATTTTCCTACAATATTAGGCATCTTTCCTTCAAAAATGCCTATGCGTTTTTGAGTGCTAACATCTGGCTCCAACTGGGATGGATACCTCCCTGTGAGGTGTCCAAGAACCTAGCAGACCTTGTGCCTTTATCATTGGGCCATGGATTCTTT
The DNA here is from genome assembly GCA_032191745.1 of Picea mariana. NCBI lineage: Eukaryota > Viridiplantae > Streptophyta > Pinopsida > Pinales > Pinaceae > Picea > Picea mariana. The sequence continues at coordinate 10,266 of JASDQU010229504.1, read as the reverse complement.
CAGCCTTTTCGGTGGTTAATGAGCACACACACTGGCTCGCCTAAACCACCGAAAACAGAAACTTACCCAAAAATCAAAACTTGATGAATCTCGATTACCTGTAAGAGAAAAAATACCTCAGGGCTTTGCTAGATGAAGCTCCTCCTCTGTTTACAGTGCTACTAATTCTCAGTATGAGGTCAACCAACACATACACCGGGACTATCTTCCATGATGAATATTTTCACTGTTTGCATATTTCAGCCTTCCAGAAACATAATGAGGAAAACAGGCTGCACCAGACTTTAGTTGCTCAAGACCACCTCTATAAGTATGATTATGAGGTAGCATACCCAATTCCATTGAGCCTATAACATGTTGATTTTCTACTGGACTACTATATTTTAAGTTGAAACTCCAGAATATACACTCTCGTGGTACCAATATTTTCTGAAGAAATATTTCCTTCTTATATCCTGTGTTGATGCCACCGCCACCTGCAGGTCCATTAGTATAAAGAGATTCAAATTCTTGTGTAAAATGAACTGCATCATCCTTCAGATCAAATAGACCATCCATTCGCAATCTTAGATCCAAGGGATCCATGGCAGACAAAGGATGTACATCAGAAGACTGTGCCTGCGAGCTATCTAATCCAATAATATATGAAAGTATATGCTCTTGAGTACCAGGTGCTCGCCCCTCCATCCATGACCAGAACAGATAATATGTTGCTGATGCACGCTTCACACACCCCAATCCCCCATATGATATTTCTTCCCAACCTTTCCAGCCGCATTCCTTTGGCACTAACTGAAGAAGTGTCTCAGGACGTTTTTGAAGGCTTGATTCTGCTCCCCTGGCAAGAACCTTATCTTTAGACAAAGGAAGAAATGATACATTTTGAAAATTTACTACAGCATCTGGAGTTATATATGCACTAGGATCTCCAAGTTCATAAAGGAGTTGTTGAGCACAAGTTCTAAAACTGATTTCTCCTCCACTATTCTCAGCTTTGGGCCAAATAGACATCTCCATCAAAGCTTATGTTTGCAAATGGCAGAGATACATCAAGAAGCTGCTGAAAAGAAAAATCCCGATGTTGATCAACGGGATGCATGTAGTATCCCCCCGTTACTTGACAACCACACTCTAGAAGGTGACCAGCCAATGTTCCTTGTGCAAGTTCTTTCAAGTCATTCAGTTCCAACCAAGCTCATATACCATTTGTCCAAGAAATAGAGTAGCATCAGCCAGGCGTGATGTGATTATTACATTTGGTTGAGATTTCTCCAATACATGATCAATAGGAGCTGCTACAAGGTATGTACTGACACCACCTTGTGTAGTTTTGGAAATTGGAATAACAATGCCTGATCCTGTACGTGTTTCAAAGATTTCATAAGCAACAACAACAGTAATAGAAAGAGAAAGTCTTTTTGCCACCCTCAAGACTTCTTGTGCTCCAAGCACATCCATTGCACCCATGTTTGTTATTATGTGAACCCCCTTTTCAACTGCTGTTGGAAGCAGCTCTAACATCCATTCTGAAATCCGCGGATCATATCCATGGCCACCAAACATCATCATATCATAGCGAATAGCCAAGGTTCTTTCAGCCAAGCACTCAAGTACAAGGTAGTCTAAATCCGACACTCTTTGAATCAACTGTAATGCAGCAACAGGCCTATCACCTCCAAAACCAGCACCACATCCTATTTGAACTATTTTGTTATGCCTGATAGGATTTTCCCTCTGTTAACAGATTTTGAGGCAATAATTGTTTGGGATTTTAATCACAGAAGCAAAATTTGAACCATTCAATAATGGAAACACACAGGTGTATGATAAATTTTCTCTTCAAACTGGGATTTTGACCATCTTCTGCCACTTGGATGGATTTGGAGTTGTGGTTGCGCGCCTGTATGAGGGAATCACAGGATTGATCTGATTCACCCCAGGAATATCTCCACAGAGTCCTCTTTTCTTTTGACTTTCTCCAGGAGCTGTTATTTGTTGCGGTGATGAAATTGAGTGGAAAAGATCTGAAAGGCAACGCTTTCAAATTATCTGGTTTAATGTCCCTGTGAATGTAATTGTGCTTATGAATTGACTCAATAGCCAAAACCGTCTTTCCAACATAAAACCTTGCCTCATCCTCCTTTAAAGTATCCTTCCGCATCAGCAGTGTCATCATATCTCCTCCAGGTAAATACTCCATTATCAGATACAGATGCTCATCATCTTGAAAGGATCAATAGATTTTAACTATGCAGTTACTGTCTACCTTGGCAAAAAGATTCCTCTCTGCCTTCACATGCTAAACCTGGCCTCGACGAAGCATCTCAGACTTCTTCAAATTTTTCATTGCATACACCTTACCTGTTTTCTTCTCTCTGCACAACCTCACCTCCCTAAAAGCACCCCTTCCAATAATAGTCAACATCTCAAAATCATCAACACCCATTTTATGTCGTTGAATATGCATGTACTCTGTCTCCTTTCTTTCCAAATATTTCACGAGATTATTTTGCTGCTCTTCAGACACTTCTGCATCTGCCAGTTTATGTTCCAAAATCCATCTTCAACATGCGCCTGTTCCTTTGCCAACGTGAAAGTTGTTCCTGTTGAGTACGCTTTGGTGTAGTTGATGTCTTCAAATGCCCATCCATATCCAAAACATCTTTTAGAGTTTTTCCAGCAGTGAAGTCATTTTCATGGAGAGTGGGTAGATTACTGCAGTCTAACGGTTTACATAAACCAAAATCTGAAAGCTTCATGTGTCCATATCTATCAAGTAATGTATTTCATGTTTAGTCATTGAAATAGACATGGTACCATGGGAAATTTCAAAGTCTGACATTTGATACACATGGGAGAGCACAAGTAAGCCACTTCCAGGACTCTTGAGTGTAGTTGCTGGTTGACTAGTTGGTGAACTTTTTAAGAGGTGACCTTGAATTTTGGATAGGACTCTTGGGTGCTGGAGACGTTCAGAGAGATGAAGGAACACCGTTTTGTCTATGAGAAGAATATATAGGAAGTCCTTTTTTAGGAGAATCGATTACTCTTCTTAGCTAGTCTTCATCTATTGCAGGATAGTGATAACAGAGTAATGGGTTGTCAGATTTCTGGGTTTGCTTCATAATGAGTTTCCATAGAAACAGAAAATGCAGGAAATAACAGATGGCCAGTAGGTAGTAAATGATGTTCTCACACAAATTCACCACCTATAATTCACCTCTCTTAGTAGATGGAATGATCTACATTAAACATTAAGGGAATAATAGATAAGAGACCTTGAGAAGGGCAATTTTCTAAAAACAAACAGTTTAAAAAAAAAAGAAAAAGATAATCACATATCTGCATTTGTATCATTTCTTTTCCTTTTTGATCTGTTCTTGTGCTCTCTTTCATGTTGTTGCAGGTTCTTTGCATACCATGTGGCAAGCAATATACAAAGATTCATCAAAGCTTTCCTAACTGTTAGTTCATTGTTATAACCCTAAATTGCACCATCCATGCTCACTTGGCATCAGGCCAACTCATTGCCCTTCATTGCCAAATCCATGTTGAACAAACTCTTCAAAAAACCTCCTAAATTAAGTAACCCATGCCCTAACCTATCATTGGGCGCATTGGAATGCTGGCAGGCCTTATACTACACGCATTGGAACGCTGTCTAGCCCACTACAGCCCACGTTTACCTAACAAAGAAAAAAAATCAGGAAAGTTTCCGCCGGGACTAAAATCTTTGGGTCAGTTAACTGGAACTCCCAGCCATGCATGGCCGAGAGTTCATCTAAAACCCTAGCTCGTTCTAGCCTATAAAAGAAGGGGTAGGGGTACTATTCGAATGAGGAAAATCATAGCAAAGAAACTCTGCCCAATTGCCGAATTCGTTTTGTCCCAACCCTTTAGCCTTTCCTCAAGCTTTAGGAGAATTCAAGAAAAGCAATTGGAGGACAAAGAAAAGGAGGAGCCCAGGATCAGTATTGCGGAACGGTGGCTGGTCTCTATAATCATTGTAAGTTGGTTCATATTGAGATTAATAAAAAGATACTTTTCCCGTCCCAAATGCAAGAATCTTATATGTTTTATTTGATTGATGCTTAATCTCTAACCCTCTAGTAGAAAAATAGCATGCATGCGTAGTTTTGTCTTGATTGCAGGAAAGCTTTATGGAAGGAGCAGCAGAAGCAAAGGGGATAAAGCGCAACGGAGGATCTACACCAACCGTCGATGAAAAGGTTAGTTGGTTCTTTCCATGTTTGCATGTGAAAAAGGGTTTTAGGTTTGGGGTAGAAGGTTAAAATTAATTTCTTAAGGGTCACGATCTGCATGCAAGTTTAAACCCTAGCTTGTTGGTCTGTAGGGTAGAATTTCCCCACAACAGAATTGGCGACTCCACTGGGGATATTTACTCTTAGGGTTTCCCGGATTTAGTTAAAGGTTCTTGGGTAGTTCAAAGAAGTTGAGTTTTATGTTTCTTTGTTGTTTTTGTTTTCTGTTAGTTCAAAAGCTAGCAGGGAACCTGGTTATCAATATTAGTTCTTTCTTGACTGTGGCTTGACATTTATTATCGGGACACACAGAGGTACATGCGGCCTGCTGAAGGCCTGCCCGCGTGTAACCCGCGCCCTAACCTTCTGTAGCCTGCGTTTGAACGCTTGCTGCAGTGGTTTCAGTAGCGTGTAGCATTCAGAAGGCTTGAGAGGCAGTCTCCTCTTCCCTGTCAGAAGTTTACCTTCTCAAGGGGTTTTCTGGATCCTGTTTGGGTCTTGTTGGTTTATTGTCTTGTTTTTCAGTCTGCCTTATTGTGTTGGTTGTTCTTCGCATCTATTTTCTTTTTTTGCAAATTTTCCTTTTCTGTTGAAGTAATAGCATCCAATCTTTTTAGAGACTCTGGTTGTCAATACCAGTGGCCTTTCTCAGGTCTGGGCTGCATGTGGGTTGTTTTACCTTGGATTTTATACAGACCCGCGACCTGTTTAAGCTTAGCCCGCGGGTACCCGCGTGTTGTTGTAGCTCAGCACGCGTTTACAGGCGTGTTGTCTTGGTGATAGTCGCGGGCTTGATTGGTAGCTTTTCAGCTTGGGTGGGGCAGTCATCCCCTCCTATGGTGAAAAGAGCTCCTCTCAGGGGTATAGAGTCTGGAGCTGCACAGACATCAGGTTAGGGCATTTTACCCTTAGCTTGTGTTCGTTAGTTGATGTTTTGATATAAAAGACAAAAGAGACAAAATATTTGTTTTATGGTTTTTAGACAAGTGTTAGAATCGGTGCCTTCTTGATTGCTTTTTCGCATTTTGTGCTCTGATTCTTTTGCGATCTGCACTTTAAGCTAGAGTTTTCTTTTCATTCTCTTGGTTTTGTTCTTGTCAACATTTTTCCTTGTTGCATTATTTTGCAATGAAATAAAAAATAAAAAAAATTCTTGTTCCATTTTCTTCTTGGTTTGAAGATTTTGTTGTTGCATCAGTAGCTAGGGAAGAAGTCTCATTTTGTAAGTTCTTTCACTGCATTTAGAGTATAAGTAGCTCGCAGATCTGAGTGAAATTACTTGGTGTTTTCTGCATGAAATCTTAGGAAAGTAGAAAAGAAAAGAATTCTTTCTTGTTGAAAAGTTGTTGGTTTTTGCATTGTTTGTCAAAGCTTTTGTTTCCAAGCATTTCTTGTTCATTTTGCTTTGAGTCTTGTTACACACCATCAGTTTCACTTTCGTACCTTGTGACTTAAAAATCCATTAAAAGCAACGCTAATTAAAAAACTATCAGACTTTTCATTTGTAGGGTTCACAAACTAGCTCAGGACTAGGGCCTTGGAATAGGTTGGAGAGTAAATTTCTCCAAGGCCACTCAAACCAAACATTGGAGTCTGTCAATAGGGAGTGTAAAAGTCCAGTTACGGAAAGTTATCTAGGACCCCCCTCTAATACAGGGGCTAAACATGAGGTCGCGTAAGGAAAGGTAGCGGAGATAACCCCTCCAAAGCTGGACCAAGCGTTGTGGAGAACACATATAGAGGATTTGTTAAGGAATTTCGTCGTTTTCATTTGCCACGGAGCTTCGTGGGTCTCGAATCCGTTCGAGGTCCTCAGTTGTCTTCTGGACCATTTTCTCTCGATACCCTTGACAGGTTTCGGGCTTGATACCCTGCTCATTGTGGTCTACCCGACTATCGACTGTACCCGCCTAGTGACTGTTCACGTGATGGCAAAATAGTTGACAATCTTTTCTAGGGACATACACAGGTGACTACGGGGGTATACTACGGTACCTAGGACAGACATCGGGCCACGCTTTACAGAGTATACCCGGAGGGTGCTTCCGTATTCAAATTGCACTTGCACCGGTAAGTTTCTCTAGTGTTGGTTGTTGTAACTGTTCTTCCAACTAGTTTAGTGCTTGCTTGATTTATCTGTTAGGGGATTTCTTTTAGTGTGTGTTACTGTTTGTTCATGTATTATACCTTAGCATGTCGTGAATCTTCTCACACAGTGGAGGATTCAGAGCTCCGCCGGTCACGAAGGCTTCTGGGCCTGCCGCCGGTTATACTGGAGCCACCCCCGCCACCATTGAGGCCTAAGCTAGACCATCAAGGGTATTTTGAAGCAAACGGGGCTTTCGAGCCCGAAAAACCCCCCGAGGAATCAACCACCAATGTTGGATTGGTTGAAACCTCAAACAATGATACTTGGCCGAACATTATTGTGCCAATTCAATTTTACGAAAGCCTGTCAGTGCCTAACCCAGTTATGGAACCAAACTCTGTTACTTCCGCTGGGAATTCTTCCATTCCTATCACTATTGCTACCATAGGAGAAGCTTCTCCTAACTTGCCTTTGTCGGCGGTCCGGGCCACCACGGTCTCGGCCGCAACTATGTCGCAAAGTGGACTGACCCCATCTATCACGGCGGCCACACCTCCTTACACACCTAGTGCGACAAGCGCTCCATTTTCATATGGTATGCCTAGTTCAAGTACAAGTCCTGTACTCACTTCCTCCACTTTACAGACTTTGGGTCTGGGGGCAGGGAGCTCTAACGCTCCTCTGCAAGGTCAACTTGGGGGCATTCCTGTCCCTTTCAATGTTTTTCCTTACGCTGGAGGTCATATCCCTCCTTCGTCCCCTTCTCTTAGTGGATTTCATTAGCAGTCCGCTGGGCAGCCTGCACACACGAGTTTATTTGGAGCCGGGAGTCAAGGAACACTTACGCAAAATCTGTCGGTAGGTTCATCACCATTTTTCTGGAACTGGACGTTTGGTAATAACACTTTCGCATCCACTGCTTTCCCATCTGGGGGCACACCCATTTTTGGACAGTCTACACCGGCACAGGGTACTATTCTCGCGTCGGGGACACATATACTAGGACCTTGGAACTCAGCACAAGGATCTATTCCATCATCTGGAATGTCGTTATGGGGTAATTCTTTTCACAGTCAATGGAACCCCAGACAGACTTCTATGCCTTTTCCATCAGGACCGGCATGGGATAATCCATCCCAAAGCCCGTCAAATATGATGAATGCCCAACATCCTATGTCCTTCATTGGGAATCAACAAATGATGTCTCCTCAAATGCAAAACCCTTATGTTGGTCAGGGCCATGGTTTCTACCAGAACCCGGGCTAGCAACCAAACTTTTCCTGGCAATCTGGTGCTAGTCAAACTCCAGGACCCTTTTATCCAGGCTATCAGCAGCAACCTAAACTACCTTTCTTGGCGACATTACACTTGCCAGATTTAACACAGTTGTTAAATGATCATATCTGTCACGATCTGTGTTGGCCTCCTATGCCAATGAAGTTGCCTTCGGACATCCCAAAGTTCGAGGCCAAGCCTAACGAAGATCCAGGTGATCACATGACTACATTCCATCTATGGTGTTCATCTAACTCACTGAAAGATGACTCCATCTAGTTGCGATTGTTTCAACGCACTCTTATTGGGAGTGCCGCGAAATGGTACATAGAGCTTGATCGTTCACGATATTCTTCTTTTGGTGAACTGGCGATGGCCTTCCTTAACCATTTCCAGTTACCTATGAGATACGACGTCGGCACAGAATTGCTAGCTAACTTCGAGCAGATGACCGCGGACCACATCTCGGATCATATTCGAGAGTGGCAACGTCGAAAGAGTCTTATCAAGGTACCTGTCCCACCAACATTCCTACTTGAGTGGTTCCTTAAGTCTTTAGTTCTGCAGTTATCCAAAGACGTCGCAACTTCAGGGGTTTTCTCTGAGGAGGATGCCATCATGAGGGCTCAACAGTTTGAGCTTATCTATTCTCAGTCTGGTCTATTGTACAACATCCTACCAGATGCACCACGATCGATTCTGGATAAAATGAGACAGAGAGACAGACCACATGCTGATGGTATCATTGGTTCGGCACAAACTAAGCCTGTTGAGCAATTGACGAAACAATTGCAACAGTTATCTATACAACACTCAGCGGCCAGCCAGGCTTCTTCTTTGGCTGATCCTCCTACTCAAACGTCGGAAGTACACTCCGTACAGATGACTAACCCAAAGGCCAACCAACAGCCTGAGGGGAAGAAAAAACAACGCAATAAGAGTAAGGGGGATAAAATACCAACTGATAATGCTGGCAAGGGAACCATGGAAAAAAGGAAGGCGAGGTATCCGTGCAACTTATGTGCGGAAGACCACCCGACCCATCTATGCCCTCGGCTTGCGAAGGCCCATAAGTTTGTCACATAGCAACAACAAGCCGTGTTGACTAATCCCTTTCAGCATGGGCAAAATCTAACTCAAGCCTCTGCAAGTGCCGAAGGGGGCAGTCAAGAAAACTTCCCTCCCTCAAACAATTCATCTTCCATGAACGTATATATGGTAAAAAGTGATGCTTTCATAACGACTAGAGCGCACGACTATAGAAAACCAAGCGCCCCTGAGAAGGGAAAAGAAGCCGAGATACCATCTCTTCCTCTACAGATCGAGAAGACGTTGGGTGAAATGATGACGCGCATTCCAAAAGGTGCGTTCAAGCACCCTTCTCACAATTCAAATGCCAGGGCCGCCCAGAACTACTCTGTGGTGGAAGATTTATCACAAACTCCTTGTGCTATGTCTGCTTTGGATGTCCTCCAAAGTTGCCCTGCTTAGAGGAAAGCCTTGTTGACTACTTTAGGCTCTACTGAGACTTGTAACCTGGGTACCATCATGTTAGATATGACTGACTTGAAACCTCGTTTTCCTTACCATGTCGCATTTCATATAGTAGTGGCTCATCCCACGAAAATGTTTACATGGAATATCTTCCGCATGGTGGTAGACGAGGGCGCTTCGACTTGCGTTATGTCGTTAGCATGTTGG
>JASDQU010229503.1:4487-14709 GCA_032191745.1 Picea mariana | reverse complement strand
CCGAGTCTCTCTCTTTTTTGCATACCTTCCTATAATTTTTTCCTCCTATGGTTGATAAATTCAGGCTGGTCAAGTATGTTGTATGCACAAGGAAAAAATGTGAGAAAATGCAACATTCATAGAAGTCCATGTCAGGCTTGAAATACAAGCAAACAGGCAGGTTCAATTTTCAATGGTGGAGATCCCATGTGTAGTTTAGATTAACGGATCTCATGCATTTGGAGTTTCAAAATTGCACAAGGATTAACGACCAGATAGAATCCACAAAGTGTCAAAGTCTCAAAGTCCCGAAGTGAAGAGAGGTTGCCACATAAACTAGAAGAAAGTTACTTTGAGAGATATTCATGCCCGCATTCAAAAGTTCCTGAAGCTTGAATTCCCAAAGTAACGAGAAACTACCATGTCAACTGGAGAAAGTCACTTCAGGATATATTCATGAATGCTTTCAAAATCTCTCGAAGCCCAAAGTCCCAAAGTAATGAGAGACTGCCATGTCAACCGAGAGAAATTCACTTCGAGAGATATCCATCCAAACATGTTGAAGTCCTGAAGTGACGTCAGGTTTCCATGTCTCTTCAGGACCTACTACTCCACCGATGTTTTTAAACTCAACACAGGGCACTTATACGATGAGGACACATAGCATTAATTTCATGCTACCATGTAACTGCAGGCCCATACCACTCCAGCAGTTTTTCATGCTTCACAATCCAAAACTCCCAAAGCTCGAAGTGTCAAAGTGTCGAAGACACATGGAGCTCATCCATCAATAGTTTTGACAACACAATGATGTCAAGCCACCACATCATATTCAAGATATCATCCTCTGGGAGATATTCTTGCTCAGCATGCAAAGCTCCAAAGTGCCAAAATTGGCTCCATTTATAAACATGGTTAAAAGGATTATGGAGTTAGCATACAGATAAATTTTAACAGGGCCGCTAAAATAGCAAGGTTACCCAGATCGCAAATTGCAACATATCGATGGACACACTTCATTGCAGGGATGGAACATGCTCAAACGTTAAAATTCTAGAGAATTCCCACAATCGAAACCATCGTATAGAGAAAGAGGTACATGGAAGTTGGTGGTGGATTGCGGGGTTCGAAGTAGTGTGGACCCAAACCGTCCTTGACAACTTTTGCAATCATGTGCTGATGTCGGGTCCATCTGAGAGCATTGCATGACAACAAAAGAAGGGCATTCCCAAATCGTGGATTGCAACAATATCGACAGCCACACTTCATTGCGGGGACAGAAAGTGCTCGAATGCTAAAATCTTAGAGCAGTCCCATAATCAAAACCATGGTATAGAGAAAGAGGTACGTGGAAGTTGGTGGTGGATTTCATGGGTCGAAGTGGTGTAGACCCAAACTTCCTTTGACAACTTCTGCAATGATGTGTTGATGTAGGATCCATCTGAGAGTAGCGTGTGGCAACAAAATCAAGGCATTCCCAGATCATGGATTGCGACAATATCAATTACCACACTTCATTGCGGGGATATAAAGTGCTCGAACCCTAAAATATTAGAGTGGTCCTACAATCGAAACCATGGTATAGATAAAGAGGTATGTGGAAGTTGGTGGTGGATTGCTGGGGTCAGAGCAGTGTGGATCCAAACCTCCCTTGGAAACTTCCACAATCACCTTCTTATATGGGGCCCAATCTAAGAGTAGCACGTGGAAACAAAGATAGGCATTAAGAATCATCCTGATCCTAAGGAGAAATCAGTTAATGAAAGGAGGATCATTGGTTGAACAATCTACTACCCCCTTAAATGGAAGCATGGAGGGTCTGGCCGAGGGGATAGAAAACTATCAGCCCGAAGTACCACAAAGGGCATTTTTTCCTACAGGCCCATACTAACTAGAGTTTCCTTCTGACAGAAGGAACATGACAGACAACAGAATACACACGGCACTAGAGAATAATATCCCAAGTAGTAATACATGTAATTCATTTTTGGTTTCCAACAAGATCCTTGATTTTAGTAGTTTGTTAGATCTGTTGGTTCTATAGTGGGAAAACCCCCCTACGGACTACACTAGGGTTCTAAAGTGCAAGAAGAGATAACCTTCTAAAGTCTCCTAATTTTAAAAACTATCCAGACAATACCCCACATTCATGCATAAAATACAAATTATAAGGATCCAGTAGTCTTACCTTAAAATCTGTGTCTAGTGTCGATCCTTTTGCATTCGATTGCTTCTCGACTGCAAGTCTCCTCTAAAGGCTAAAATGCATTCACCAAAAGACAAACAAGAAACTACGAACATGCATCTTATGTATGAATTAGTGGGTTAGATGTCATAACAAAATGTAAATCAAACATGAAGATTGAACACATCATATGGTGGGACGGAAAAAGTACTTCTTTATATTAATCTCACAAAGTCACTTACAAAATGAGATCGAAGACTGCTCCTCAAACCTGGTCCTAGACTCCTATTCACCAATATCTGACTGCTTCGACATATCCTTCTTCTCTCACACTTCTCTCTAGATAATGGGCATAGGCTTATGAATGAGGAAAAAGGCAAGAATAGGGAATTCTGGCTCAAAACTCGTAATGTGGCTGCAAATTCTTGAGGCAAGGGGGGGAAGTGAAATGGGTAGAGTTTCACTGTAGCTGTGTTTCTTCTTGGAATGATACCCCAACACCTCCTTTTATATGACAAAAGGATGGTTATTCGGTTGGATGATGGGCTATAGGTGGTCAATTGGTTGGGAAACTACCTAATAGCCCGTAATCTCAATGAATCCCTTGCAACTTTTGTGGGTATACGCGGGCTGTAATGGTGTAGATAGCGTATGTGCACGGGCAGTAGTGGATCAGGGCGGTACATATTCAAAAATTGTGTTTTTAAGAAGATTTGTTCAGTGTTGGCTTGGAAAAAATAATAAGTAAGATGGATTGATGCCAGGTATGCATGTATGGTGAAATTTAGGGTTATAACATATGCCCTTTAATGTGTGAGGTCAAAAGAGCATCTAATGGTCAAAATACATTACAAGTCTTCACCAACGTACGAAGCAAGTGAGCCTGGGACCAGAGTTCGAGAGGTTTCATCTGCAAAATAACAATTGTCTCACCGAGGCAGGCATACCCATGCTCAGGATGAAATAAATCATGGTTTCCAATCAAATACATTGCAAATCCATGTCATATAACTATATAAAGTGTAGTCGCAAGAAATACACAGTGGATCTACATCTCAAAATTAAAGATATACTTGTATAGTATCCATCTTCAAGAATCCAATGATGCTTGATGGTTGGAGATGAGGTCTTTAGAGCTCGAGAAACAACTTCAAGATTCAAAAACTTGGGTAGGAGTGTAATGTGAGTGTATGAATTCACTACCCAGAGGTGTTCGACGGCTCGTCGGGGAACAGACAAGAGGATCCCGATGATTAGGAAGAGAACTTTAGTGATTTTGAACAAGGACTTGATTGGACTTTTGGGATGCCTGGGAATGAGGTCAAGAGACAAACTATAGAAGGGCTGACTAAAGTTAGGTAAAACGTCCATTGGTCAATACCATGACTGATGATCAGACTCGGGAAGTAAGACATTGACATAAGTTCATAATGTAGGAGGCAACGTAAACTCTCGTTATGTTTGGAAGGATAACCAAATGGAGGAGGACACAATTCTATGTTACCAGAACAGCTTCCTAAGGTCATATTAAATCCCAAATCTTGACGAACAAATGGAAGGATGTGATTTTTCCAAGGGAGACTCATTGTGCTGCTATAAAAAGAAAATACTTTTTCCATCCTCTTTTTGGGGTATATTTGATTTTTTTTTCTTTTTCAATATTTTGGAAATCTTGAAAAAGAATAAAAGAATGCTACGTTACAAAGGAGGAATGAGTGTCACAAGCATACTAGTTCCAAGTGCAATGAACACACTAATGCCCAGAGCAAGGAGACATGTGCGGGGAAAGGACACTCGGGAAAATTCCTCCATGGGTCAATGTGTCAAGACGCAAAGGCAAAGTTCTACAAGGATTGTGTATAAGGCATGATTCAAAGGCTTAGTTGAGAGAAACATGGAGCCGACATTAGGCCAAAGACACAGGAATGAAAATGTGATTAATAAAACAAAATGATAACGTCCTTCAATGTAATTTTAAATGAGCCCAGAGAAGGTAAGCTTGGTGGTTTTTCATTTTTAGAGAGTTTGAAAAAGTGCAAAAGAAGACTCCACTAGGGTACCTTTTTCAAAGGTAGTCTAGTCGATTCAAACAAGGGGTAAACTAGCACCGACATGACATCTATTCAAAACCATTTTAACGAATGTGACAAAGAAAAGATCACTCGGCAATCTTTTCAATTTTAAGGAGTCTGAAAAAGATCTTAACTATGGACTCGTTGCTTTTTCTAGATTTAGTCTCCTTAGCACGAAAAAAGTAAAATTTACTTAGGATAACTCTCCCAGCGAGACGAATCTCCTGAGTTGTACCTTTTTCCTCCTTAATCCATAGGCCGAAAAAAGGGGTAAAATCATGCTAGTAGATGTTTTTTGGAACCAATTAACGAGTGTGAAAGAACAAGATCACTCAGTGATCACTTCGGAGAGTGACAAGATGTTGGGTTGTGAGTTTCACGCTTGGGCGCTGGGCTAGGTGTTGTATTGTGGCACTTGGTCCATGGCTGAGCCTACCAACACAATTGTGTTTCATCTTGTGGGCTTATATTCCATGTGATTTTACTTGCACTTGGCACTTGTGCGCTAAGATTTGACTTATGTCTTGACTTGCTATTGTGTGGTGTGTTTGCTTGATAGTTGGTGAACTTGGAATTTAATGCTTATTCGACTTAGGGTTTGGTTTGGTTTGCAGGTTCTTCTTTTCTTTTTTTTATCAAGATACATTATTGTTATTATTTTTATTTTTATTTTTATTTTTATTTTTTATTTTTTTTAAATAGCTCATCTAGCTTTTATATAAAAGAATTATTCTCTACCTCTTTTATAGGTTAAGCTTAATTTTCTTTTTATTTATTCCCCTTTTATAGGTGAGGTTTCTTATAGGTTTGAATCCTTTACATGTGAGGTTTCTTACAAGTTTGAAGACTTTACAAGTGAGGCTTCTTACATGTTTGAATTTTTTCAGGTGAGGCTTCTTATAGGTTTGAAGTTGAACAGGGCCCTTTCAAACTTACAACAGTCTCTAAGGTTTTCTGGGTTATTGTTGGAACAAATTTCCTAAATTTTCTATCTTACATGTGGGTAGGTGGTTAGGCTCTAGTCCAAGTTTTTAAACTTGGCTCTGATACCATGTGTAAGGCCTGTGCCTACAGAGCCTTATAAATCATAAATCTAAATATAGAAATTCTATCATATTTTCTTCTTTATTCACTATTCAGCATAATAACAATGTTCAGTAGAATTAAAAATGAACACATAATAATAATGAATAGCATAGTGCATAATAATAATGAACAACATAACACATAACAATAATGAACAATAGGATAACACTAATGATAATGAAACGTATTTACCTCAAACTGAAGCTGAATTGAAGCTCTGCCCAAACTGATTAACCTCCCAGCTAGCTAGGAGCATCCTATCTGTCTCTCTAGCCCTAGGATTCCTCACAGTTTCATGGCCCCCGAGCCAAAAATTCCCATCAACACGTGCCCCTTGTGAGAGACCTCAAGTAAGTTGTAAGCAAAACTCAGAACAGATACAACGCCAAACAACTTCCTCTTCCTTCCCCAAATTTCTCACCTTCTCCTCCAATTGAAAACATTACTCAACCCCCCCAAAGATGCCCCTTCCTAAGTCCTCTCCTTGCCTTATCTTCCTTCCCTCCCTTATCCAACCTCCTTATCCCCCCATTAAACACTCAACCACCTTATTTCCCCCACATAAATTGGTCCATCTACCAATACAATTATATTATAAAAATTAATAATTTATTAAACTAATATTTATTAAACAAATATTTAATCAAGATAATTAAATAATTAATTAGGGTTGTTACATACACCCACCCTTCAAGAAACTTCATCCCGAAGTTAGAGTAATTTATAATACAAGGGAAATGACACATGGTTCACACATTCATATCCAATAAACAACATTATTAGTAAGTGAGCTAAAGAAAACTCATATGTACTAGTGTACATGTGCAAGAAATGCATGTGTAGCTAGCACATACAAGTCTCGTGCATGTACTAATGACAATAAATATCACCTCTATAGAATATCTTGTATGCATCCAATCCAATCAACAAGACTATTCATTTTATAAAAGATAATAAACCAATTAAATGTCTGTGAAATCCCTTAATTACAATAATCTAGCTCAACAACGTTTATTTAGACAATTGTAGTTTAGTTAAGTAATTATGAATATACATATATACATATTTTCTTTTCAGAAGGGAAAACAACAAATTCCACCATAAGGCAAATCTCCATACACACTCAACTATTTCTATTCATCCTTCCTCCCTAACTTACTTCCATCTTCCATTCCTATCCTTCCTCTACTGAACTATCTTGGAGCATCAACTATATTGACCTAACTCCAAATAGAACCCGTAAGCAAAAGTGTCACTATATTAACCAAGCTTCCCCAACAGGCAATTGGTAGTCATCATCACATGCCTAGGGGAGCATGAGCTAACACCGTCCTCCCATAACTATAGGTTTCAGAGGATACATGGTGGGAGATGCCTCCACCCCTCCTAATAAGACTAGGCTCCACACCCTACCATGGAATATATAGTGGCACTGTGTTGCTGGGAATTTTGTCATTATTTATTCCATTTTTGGGCATTCTCACTACCTGAAAACCTACATTGGTCCACATATCATAGCAGTGCATTCGTACCAATATAATTTCACATACAAATATTCATACCATATTGTTTCTCGGTTGGTGGTCATGTCATCTACTTTTATTACCATTATCCCTTAGCTATTTCATATCCCATTGACCTGCAAATTAGTCTATAACACAAACACATA
This sequence comes from Picea mariana, assembly GCA_032191745.1. Classification (NCBI taxonomy): domain Eukaryota; kingdom Viridiplantae; phylum Streptophyta; class Pinopsida; order Pinales; family Pinaceae; genus Picea; species Picea mariana. The sequence continues at coordinate 7,718 of JASDQU010229503.1, read as the reverse complement.
CATACCTATGCATTATCATCATGTAAATGCATTCGACCATAATCTCAATTTGGTATCCATGTACCAACAGCTTTAAATGTCAAAATTTTCAAGTTAGAAATAGATTTCATAATATCCCCATAATTCAATTAACGTTACCCGTTCATAGAATTTTCATTTACATAATAGATTGCATCATATCCATCACCATTCACATAATGTTAAACATTTATAGAATTTACATTCACATAATAGATCGCATCATATCCATCATCATTCAAATAAGATTTAAACATTCATATAATTTGCATTCACATAATAGATCGCATTGTATCCATCATCCTTCAAATAACATTTAAACATTCATATAGGTTCATACGTCTTAAAAGTTCAAGTGTATCATTAATAGTTTCACAGTGAATCGAAAATAAAGGTGGTTATGCCTCAGGTAATCCTAGATGTCTAAGTCAAAAGGTAGTGTTACATACACCCAACCTTCGAGAAACATATTCTTGAGGTGGTCAAAAGTGAGGGATAATCTCATTGTAATGTCTCAGCATCCTCCCAAGTAGCAGATCCTAGACTATACTTGTCCCACTAGACCTTAATTTGATCTACCGGATGGTTCTTGAGCTTTCGGACTCTACTATCCAATATGCGTAATGGTTCTACCATGAGGGTTCCTGCACCTCATACCTTAAATTCCTTCCAATTTGCTTTATGTTATTCGTCAGCAACATAATGATGTAGGACAAATACATGAAAAACATTATGAGTTTTATGCAAGTGGGGTGGAAGTACGAGACAATAGGCAATGGGTCCAAATTTCTCTTGTCTTTTGAATGGTCCTATAAATCGAGGTGACAAATTTGTCCCCTTCCCAAACCAAATGGTACTCTTATTGGGCCTGATACGAATGAAAACTTGATCTCCCACTTTATAACTTCGGTCAGTCCTATGTGCATCATCATAACTTTTCCATCTATTATGTGCTTCCTTTAGTATCTACCCAATCTATAACACTTGTTCCTCCATCTATTGAATCAATTATGGCCCAACTATCACTCAGTCTTCTAATCTTTCCCAACTCAACAGTGTTCTGCATGGCCTTCCATACAGAGCTTCCTAGGGTGGCATTCCAATGGAGCTATGAAAACTATTATTGTAGGCGAACTCTACCAAAGGTAAGTACCTCTCCCAATGGGTTTGATTATCTATAACATACATCCTAAGCATGTCTTCCATAACCTTATTTACTCTCTCGGTTTCCCCATCTGGTTGAAGGTGATAAGTTGTGCTTAAGTTCAACTCAGTCCCCAACATTGACTGCAAACTTTTCCAAAACCTTGAAGTGAATTTGGAGTCCCTATCTGAAATGATCTTCATAGGTATCCCGTGTAAACGGATGACCTCACTTACAAACACACGTGCCACATCAGTGAAATCATAAGTGTCTCTAACTGAAATAAAATGATCACTCTTGGTCAACTTATCATCTATCACAAGAATGGCATTGTGTCTATGATATGTGAGCGGCAACCCAACAAAAAAATTCATAAAAATGACTTCCCACTTGGAAATAGGGACATCATGTGGTTGTAGGAGACCTGCTACGTGGTGGTGGTCGGCTTTCACTTGTTCAAAATCTAGGCACTTGGTGATGAAATGGACTACATCGCGCTTCATGCCTACCCAGAATAAAATCTTCTTCATGTTTGCGTACATTTCTTCACACCCGGATGTGCACAGTTNGTAGGAGACCTGCTACGTGGTGGTGGTCGGCTTTCACTTGTTCAAAATCTAGGCACTTGGTGATGAAATGGACTACATCGCGCTTCATGCCTACCCAGAATAAAATCTTCTTCATGTTTGCGTACATTTCTTCACACCCGGATGTGCACAGTAAATTTCTCTATGGGATTCCTTCAGTATGATTCTTCGAATATCCCCACCTTCGGGGATGTACATCCTTCTTTGATATCTTAATAGTCCATCTATTTCCAGGCTATATCCATCATACTTTGGATCTAATTGCTTCCCACTCTGGAGGGTTGAAGTAACCTTTAAATACCAACTATCTCCAAGGAGTTGCGTCAACATGCGCTCCTTAGATTGACTTTTAAGGGTACCAACAAGAAGACATGTGGTATCCTACTCAAGGCGTCTGTGACCACATTCTCCTTTCCCTTGATGTACGAAATTCCAAAATCGTACTCACTCCATCGCCTCTGCCTGGCATTAATATCCCTTTGAGTGAAGAGATGTTTTAAACTTTCATGGACCATTTTGAGCTCAAATTTTCATCCCACTAGATATTTCCTCCAAAGTTTCAAAATTAGCATTACAGCTACCAACTCTAAATCATGAGTAGTGTAAAGCTCCTTGTGTTGCTTCAACTTCCTTGACGCATACGCTATCACTCCTCCATCCTTCATTAGCATGGCACCCAACCATTTCTTCGAGGCATCTATGCAAATTGTGAAGTCCTCTTCCATATCCAGCACTCATAGAATTTTTTCACTAGTTAGTAACCTCTTAAGCTCGATGAATTCACTATCACATTCTTATGTCCATTCATACCTGACCCCCTTGTGCTGCAGAGTGGTGATGGGTTTCACTATTTTAGAGAACCCTTCGACAAATATTCAGTAATAACCTACTAGCCCCATGAAGCTTCTTACCTCATGCGCATTTTTGGCACTGGCCATTCCATAATGACCTTTAACTTTTCAGGGTCCACAGAGATTCCTTCACCAAAAATGATATGACCTAAATAGTGAATTCCTTTATGGAAGAAGGAACACTTCGACAACTTCCCATACAATTTGTTCTCTCTAAGGCAGGACAACACCACTAGCAAGTGTTCCTCGTGTTCTCTTTAGTTCTTGGAATAGATGAGGATATCGTATATAAAGACTTGTACAAAGCGATCTAAGTAATTCCGGAATACACCATTCATGAGGCTCATGAATACTATTGGTGCATTGGTCAAACCAAAAGGTACTACAACGAACTTGTAATGCCCAAACTGAGTTCGAAAGGCATTTTTAGGAATATCGCCTTCCTTAATCCTTAACTAGTGATACCCTGATCGTAAATCAATTTTTGAGAATACCACCGCTCCTTTCATCTGATCAAAGAGGTCATCTATTCATGGCATTGGGTACCTCTTTTCCACTGTATCATGGTTCAAGCCTCTATAATCTATACACAATCGTAAGGAGCCATCCTTCTTATTTATAAAAATTACTG
>JASDQU010229499.1:17265-31640 GCA_032191745.1 Picea mariana | reverse complement strand
TATTTATGAGTCTCGACCCCGTAGTGTCATTGTTACTTTGGGGGGCCATCTCTACAGAATACCAGAGGTAGTTCCAACTATTGTTTCACCTAAAAAGTGTCACAAGGTAGTATCTCATACTACAAAATTCAGCTTCTTCACAATCTGTTCAAAAGGAGAACAAAAGGACACTGTAACCACTACAACCTTGCCCCAAGCACTTTCTATCCAACAGAAGCAGGTCGACAAGGTTGCAACAAAGCACAAAGATTCCTTCTGCACACCTTCCTCTCATGTAGCTCGACTTGTTGAACAACCTCAACTTCAACAGGTTCATGACAGACTTCCACAAACTAAGCAGCGCGACGTCTCCAGCAATACAAGCAGCTCACCCAGATGCAGATCCAACAAACGCTTTTCCCTCTCCCCCGGGAACTCAACGCAATGGAGACCATTGCTTCCTAAGGAGGGAGGATTGATCCAGGTGGATATCGTTGGCCACCCACCTTTTTCGACTTGCTCAAATCAGTGTTCTAGTAATTTTGGCAATTTACTATTTTAGCAGTTTTTTCAGGTCCTGAACTTCCGGGGCCATTTTGAGGCCCTAAATGATGTTTTTTTGGGTATGTTGCTCTCGCAAAAGACCATCTATGATGCTATTTTGTCTTGAGCATTGTATTTCTCGGATAGATCTTTCCAACGAGCTATCAAGCGCCCCAAACGGAGATCATATGCAAAAGTTATGCCCCTAGGAGGTTGACGTATCAACTACCCCCATCGGGGCCCACAAACCTTTTGGATTTTCATCTTCCAGGGTTAGGGTTTTGGATTTTACTTATGTTAAAAAGGCCCTTAGAGCCTCATTGTAATAATCATCTTCTTGTGAATGTGAGTAGCCATCACATCTATTCTTAGAGATAAGTTGCCACCATTCTAGCGAGTCTTTCACTCTGTATTTTTACAGTCTTTGTACATTTCTTCCATTAATAGAAATCGTGTATTATTGTATCTCTGTGTTTACGGTTGCATCTATGATATATTTCTGTTATATTACTGGATATACGCGATATCTCTGTGCATTTCTTTATTATATCTCCGCTCTCATTTCATGCCTAAAATAATCTGGATCAGCCTCTTTCTTATCTCGCTTGCATATTAATTTATATAGCATGTTGTTGGGATAGAGTTGATTTCTGCAGTCATTTCTTTCTGTTGTGGTTCACCCTAGCCATAGAGATATTTTCCTCATAAAAAAATTGATGACCATACTGAGGATAAATATTCTTTCTTAGGGTTTGAAGTAGTTTTCTCCTTAGATTGCTCTCGTTTCTATTGTGGTTCTTGTCGTATCATTGCTTGACAGCTCCTGTTCACTCTGGGTCTGAGTTTTGAGCCTTTCTCCCTTGCCTGGCCTTGTTTTAAAGCATATACGCGCCTTTTGCCTTGACAGTCGCGTATACATGCCAATTGTCTCACTGCAAGCTGCGTATATACACTATGTTTGCTTGAACAGTCGCATACATCAGTTTGCCTTTCCTTTTTGTCTGGTCTGGTGTTTGTTGGGTGGGATTTGATGCTTGTTGATCCTTCTTGGGTCTCTGTAGTGCCTGTTAAGTGCTTGTGGGATGACAAGAAACCCTCTTTTGGTTGAATTTATAGGCGAAGTCTTTCTCTTCATCTTTATTTTTTTATTGTCCTTGCACATTGGGCTGGGTGTTTTGTTGCTTAGTATCCTGCTTGCGTCATCTCTTTTTTATACACAATAGGGATATATATCAAGTTACTTTTCAGTCCATGCATTTTTAGTTTCGATATATTGAAAATACAAAAAAAATAGGCATTTTGCATTGCTTGGAATTTTTGTCTTTTGAAGTCTTTACCATTAGCTTAGTGCATACAATGAAAGATTGCATTTTTACTTTTGAATTGCAGAGTTGAATTTGAAAATTGCATCGTTCTTAGAAGCATATCAATCATTGAAAGTTAAAGTTAGGACTTTGCATTATTTTCATATTTACTTTTCTTGCAGAGTCATAACACCATGAGTTTCACTACCATACCTTTTTGAGTAATCACGGCCATTAAAATCAACTCTATAATTTAAAATTAATTAGTCGCGATTTTATTTTCTAGGGTGCACAAACTAGCCTAGGATTTAATGCCTTGGAATAGGATTTTGTTAGTAAACTTCTCCAAGGCAATTAAATCAACATATGTGTCTGAGTTAGGGAGTGGAGAAATCCATTGTATAATTGGTAATATCAGGAGGCTCTGCTCACACAGGATTTAATCATGAGGTCGGGCGAAGTTGGTTGAAGGGATATCCCCCCGATACCTTCCTAGCGCCAGAGACATTTCTGGGCATATATTCGTATCTGGGGATCTTGTTAGTGAGAGGCGGTGCTTTCAAGGTTCCGGGCTTTGTTTCCCTGCCCATACAGTGGACCTAACTTACGACTGCTCGCCTATGCATCGGTTATACAATGGTTTATTAGTTTCTTGACTTAGGTGTCTCATAGGTTACTTGCAGGGGTTATTCTGGAAGTACCATGGGTCAGATAAGGGTCAGACAACACACAACCTTTATGGAGGATTACCTCTCCGGAGGGATCTGACCGACTGGTTGTTAATCCCATGAGGGCCCTTATAACTGATTATGTTACCTCCGATCTTTAGTAGGGAGTCTCAGGCTCCTCTTGGGTGAAACATACCTTCTTTAGGGAGGGAGGCCACTCAGCCACTTTACTCCGTTTGCATGCATATTGGCCGTTTGACTTTTGGTGTGCTCTTTGATTACTAGTTGGCCTTATGATATATTTTTATCTTTAGAGTCTTAAGTCATCGTGGAGTAGGACCAGCCTCTCCGTCGGTCTCATCGCTTGTTATAGTTACCACCAGATTTCGAGTCTTTGCCTTCTAAAAGTCATATAGTTATTATACGTGGTACACACACATCCACTGTTCAGACTTGTGATTCTACAAGGATGAGTATTGAACCTAGTCTTCAGAATTCTGGGATCCCTTCGACTCCCATACCCTCTATAGTTAATGGAATCCCTTCGACTCCTGCAACCTCCATGGTTGTAGTGCCGGAGGTACCTTTCATTACTATGGACTGTCCTATAGTAAATACTCAAGCTACCGCCTCGAACCCCTTTGGGTCTCTTGGCCACTCACCGGGCTACAATGTTCAGTCCATCCCTATGGCTTATAGTCCCTTTTCTTATGGTATGCCCAACTTCACTTCACAGTTTTCGAACTCCATCCCAGCTGCTGGCCCTAATGCTAGAATTGGGCTTGGGGGAAGTACACCTCCCTACACTCCTTTTTCATTTGGTGGATCTCGAATCCCTCAAATGAATCCTAATATGGGAGGCATTCCTTCTTTTAAACCTGGGTCCAATCCTCCTACTTTTGGGTGGAACAACCACCCTGACGGACAAGCTTCAACTCAAGTTCCATCCTACAACCCCACCTCCTCGGTGCAAATTTCGGCCAATACATTGGGCATGATGAATCCACCTCTATCCTTCAGATTCCAACCTGGAGGAGGCCGATTTCACACTTTGGGAAACCCCCAACCTGGATCCAATCCGGTTGGGGGCAATTTCTATAACCCTCAACAGAACATTCCAGCTTTAATGATGCCCAACCAACCTTATATGAATCAGCTCAGAGGAGGGCCTTATAATGCCGGAAAAGGCCATGGTGTTTACTAGAACCCTAGATGGCCTGCAAATCCGCAAGCACAATATTTCCCAGGAGGCTGGGGCTAGATGTCGCAACCTCGTCTCCCTTTTCTGGCCACGCTTAATCTGCCAGATTTGTCTAAGTTAATGAATGACCATGTGAGTCATGATCCTACATGGACCCCCATCCCCACCAAACTTCCTTCGGACATCCTGAAGTTCGAGGGTAAGAATGGAGAGGATCATGGTGATCACATCACTACCTTTCACTTTTGGTGCTCATCAAATTCCCTTAATGACGATTCTATTTGATTGAGATTATTTGAACCCACCCTTATCAGAGTTGTTGTGAAATGGTATATTGAGCTGCTTAGGGGGGCATATGGGACTTTTAGTTAGTTGGTGATGGTGTTTCTTAACCACTTCCAGTTGCCCATTCATTATGATGCTAGCCTAGAATTGTGGTCAACTTTACGCCAGGATACCGCCACTCATATATCAGACCATATCCATGAGTGGCATAGATGGAAGAGGTTGATTAAGACCCCTATACCCCCAACCTTTCTTTTAGAATGGTTTCTTAAGTCTTTGCACGCTCCTATCTCGAAGGACGTTACTACTTCTAGGGTTACCACTAAGGAAGAGGCGATCTTTAGAGACCAACAATTAGATTTGATATATGCTTAGTTTGGGATGTTATACCACCTTCTTCCTAACGCACCGCGGTCTACTTATGACCCTAGGAAAAAACCTGAACCTCATGTCGATGGCATTGTAGGTGCTGCCAATGTAATGTCCATAGACTCAGTGACAAACCATTTGAAAGAGTTGTCTTTAAGCCAGTCTCCAAGAGGACCAGCTTCGTCTATGTCTTCCAACCCCACTCAGTCGGTGGATGTACACTCTGTGCAATCGTCGGCTAACCCAAATGGTAACCAACAACCAGGAGGGAATAAGAAGAAAGGACGTAGTAACCCTAAGGGTGGGAAAATGGTAATAAACCCAAGGACAACAATAATAATGAGAAGATGGGTAGTAATGCTAGAGAGGGAAAACGAGAAAGACGTAAGGTGAAGTTTCCCTATAATCTTTGCACAGATGATCACCTTACCCATTTATGTCCCAAACTTGCAGAAGCTGCAAGGCTATTAGCTCAATCACGTGTCGTGATGACGAATCCATTCCCACATAATCGACACCTAGCCCCGAGCTCCTCAAACTCCAGAAATGCGGCTAGTGGGGGTCAAAACCAACAATTGCAAGATGGCGACCGTTTATGTATCAATATGGTCGATGTGAAAGTTAATGTAGCCACTCAATCTTGAGATTATAGTTCTAAACAAACTATTCCTGGTATAGAATCTCCTCCTCCTCCTTCGGAGACAACTTTACAGATTGAGAAACCAGATCCACCGCCTCGTATTCCGAAAGGAGTACTCAAGCGCTCTACCCATAATCCAAATGCTAGAGCCCCCAAAACTACTCTATTTTTGAGGACCTAGGTCAAACCCCTTGTGCGATGTCGGCTTTGGAGGTATTCTAGACATGTCCTTCATAGAAGAATGCCTTACTCTCTGCTTTAGGAGCTCTAGAACCCAGTGGCTCAACAATTATCAATTTTAACGTCACATATGTTAAGCCTCGCTTGACTTACCATGTGGCTTTCCAAATCCACGTGGAGTACTCAAAGTATACCATAAAACGTGTGATTGTTGATGAAGGTGCTGCTACGTGTGTGATGTCCCTGGTTTGTTGGAAAGCTCTCGGTTCTCCGACTCTTTCCAAGTCATCGAACATGTTGACTGTTTTTTACAGTCATTCCTTCCGCCCTCATGGTATTCTCCCTACCTTTCTAGTCCAGTTAGGTGGGAAGACGATAGAGGTGAAGGTAGAGGTAGTTGATGCGCCTCTTGATTATAACCTGTTACTAGGTCGCAATTGGACTTATGCTATGATCATCATTGTGTCATCCGTATTCCGAAATCTTTGTTTTCCTCATGAAGGGAAGATCGTGAGGATTGATCAGTTATCCTTTGCGTGCTCTAGTCCTAATGCATCTCTTGGACCATCGATCCCCGTGATCGACAATTCTCAGCGGACAACTGAGAATATCGGTGTCAGAATGTAATCTTCCCTTATGGGTACTTTCAAATTCTCGACACTGAGCCATCATGTTCATGCCATGTCTAGTAGGCTCGTTTCAACAGGGTGGTCCATTCCTTTCCACACTTCTTATTTTAGTGACCCGTGGACCCTACCTTCCCCGACTTTGTATTGTCAAGGTCAGTTTCATGTTGGGATGGCCATGCCACTATCGACAACATAGATTGTGTATCAAGTTGTTCTCAACTCTTCTGCCAATCCCGATTATGTTCCCTCGCCGAGGGACTAGGAGGATCTCGTTCCTAGGCCCGTGTGGGCCACTTCGTTGTCTTGTTCACATGATTGCCTCAATGAGACTTTGCCTTCGGACGAAGCTATCATTGAAGCCATGAATGGTTCCGACAAACCTTGGGATGATATGCATCACTGCTCTTATTTTCTCCTAGAGCTTGAAAGAATCGAACAAGACGACTTTCAATCTACTTTGAGCGAGATAATCGGTCACGTCGTAGTTCCACTTGATACACATGACATTTATGATGAAGGAAACATGGTGAGTATTTCTCCTACCATCACGATCGACATCTCTCGTACACCTGGCAAGGTTGAAAATGTAAATATCGGTGCGGATTGTTCGCCAGAAGAAATTCTGATCTACACCGAACTCTTCAAAGAATTTTGAGACGTATTTTCTTCGTCTTATGAAGAGATGCCAGGAATCGACCCTCGTATTGTCAAACATGAGATTAGAACTTATCCGGATGCTAAACCTATTCGGAAACGTCTTAGAGTTGTCAACCCTCAAAAGGCCCATGTTATTAAGGCAGAGGTGGAGAAGCTACCTAATGCTGGCTTCATCTACCCAGTTCCCTTGAATGAATGAGTATCCAACCTCGTTCCTGTAGATAAAAATAAAGGAACCATCTGTGTATGTATGGAATTTCGTGACCTGGACAAATCCTGTCCTAAAGATAACTTTCCCACACCTTTCATCGATCAGATTCTCGACGAGTGTGTGGGAAGCGAAGTATTTTCTTTTATGGACGGATTTTTAGGGTAAAATCAGATTCAAATCAAACCTGAGGATCAACACAAGACGAAATTTATTTGTCCCTGGGGTACTTTTGCATAGTGGAAAATGCCTTTCGGCCTTAAAAACGCTGACCTTTCAATGTGCCATGACTTTCGCTTTTCACGATCTTAAGCACATAGTCAAAGCTTACCTTGACAATATTGTTGCTCACTCTTGCAAGAGAGTGGATCACATTACTTACCTTCGACTTGTTTTTGAAAGATTTTGTTACTATAGAATCTGTTTGAACCCTCACAAGTGCATATTTTGCGTTAAGTCTGGTCGTCTTTTAGGTTTTCTAGTTTTTGAAACTAGGATGATGGTAGATCCACTAAAGGTTGAGGAAATACTTTTGTTGCCTCCCCTGCACATGATTAGACAACTTCAGGGTTTACAGGGGAAAGCTAACTTTCTTCATTGGTTTATAGTGAACTATGACACTATCACTAAAGGTTTCACGCTTCTTTTGAAGGACACCCCTTTTATCTAGGATGAGCAAGCCTAAGAGTCCTTCGATGCTTTGAAGAAAGATTTGGTATCGGTACCTCTATTGAAGCCTCCTGACTACGGTAGAGATTACTTACTTTATATCGCCACGTCTGAAGATACGATTGGTATGGTTCTGGTTCAAAAGGATGATGAGCTCCGTGAGCACGTCATCTACTATCTTAGTCGAAATTTACTTGGTCCTGAACTTAATTATACTCACGTTGAAAAGCTAGCTTTGGCTGCCGTTCACGCCGTCCAACATTTGCATCATTATATATTACTTACAAGACTATGGTGGTTGCTGATGTCAATCCATTTCAATACATCCTTACCCAACGTATCATAGGGGGAAAATATAATAAATGGATTGTCATTTTACAAGAGTTTGATCTCGATTTCGCTTCCGCGAAATCCAAGAAATCCCTAGTCTTTGCTGAGTTAATATCCGATTTTGCATGATTAGATTAGGACATTATCCATGTTGATTCATTTGAAGATGAACAAATTTTTATTGTCTCGTCGTCTGACCCCTGGTATGGAGACATTGTTCTCTATCTTCAGACCTTGAAGTTACCTCAGCATCTCTCACGAGATGAATCACGACGTATAAGATACGAAGCTAAGAAATATACTATCATCGATGACACTTTGTATCACTGAGGAATAGACAATATTTGGCGTCGTTGTTTAACTCATGGAGAAGCCGAGTCTGTCTTGAACGATTGCCACAGTGGGGCTTGTGGTGGTCATCTATTCGGGCTTGCGACAACCCAAAACTTTTTGTGAGATGGTTATTTATGGCATACTATCTTTAAGGATTGTATTGAAGCGGTTAAGAAGTGTCACCCCTGCCAGGTGTTCACTCGAAAAATGTGCTCGCATCCAGCCCCTCTTCACCCAGTCATTACCGTTGGTCCCTTCACCAAGTGGGGGATGGAATTCGTCGATTGCAACCTAACTTCGGCTAGGGGGCATCAACACATTATCGTGGCCATTGAATACTTTACTAAGTGGGTCGAGGCCATGCCTACAGTTAAATACGATGGGAAGAATGCAACCTTCTTCGTATTCAATCAAATTATCGCCCGGTTCAGTATCCCTAATGCGATAGTCACTGATCATGGCAGTCACTTTCATAATGAAATGATGGAAGAACAAGCAGCTAAGCTGGGGTTTAGACATGGTCATTCTTCTCCTTATTACCCTCAGGAAAATGGACAAGTAGAGGCCGTCAACAAGTCTCTCAAGACCACTTTGCAAAAATCTATTAGTCAGAGTAAGTCTGACTGACACATCATGCTATATCCTGCACTATGGGCATATCGAACCTCGGTCAAGACTGCCACCGGATTTTCCCCTTTCCAGTTAGTACACAGTGTGGAGTTGATATTACCTATTGAATGTGAAATCCCTTCTCTTAAGTTAGCAGTCGCGCTCCTACCTGGCACTTTCGATCTCGAGCGACGCCTTGTACACTTAGAGAGTCTCGATGAGCAGCGTCGAGATGCCCCTACGACTATCGAGGTGAATAAAAGACGTGTCAAGGTCTAGTATGATAAGTCTGTTTGTCCTCGGTTGTACGCTGAGGGTGACTTGGTCCTCTTGTATGATCAAGCCAAAGAACCACTGGGGGAAGGCAAGTTTAAACCCATGTGGCACGGTCCTTACATCGTGCGACGTGTTCTAGAAAAAGGAACCTATGAGTTAGAATATTATGAAGGGAATAAGTTGGTCGAGCCCAAAAATGGGCTTTACTTGAAAATATACTATGCTTGATCCCTAGGCTTAGGCAAAACTCTCTATATACTAATGTAATTTAGTGTATATATCTTTTTCTGTTCGTCTTCGGGTTGCTTATCGAGTTTTCACTTGGTTGATAGATGTCAACGGAGTCTTCGGTCTACCTAGGATTCGCAGATGGAGCTAGTCGTCATACACGAAACTTGGCTTCCACTGCTTGGGTGGTTTACTCACCCGAGGGTCTATTGGTGTCTTTAGGTGGCGTATGCCTAGGGCCATCCACAGACAATGTGGCTGAATATAACACCGTCATAGAACTTTTGTGCAATGCTATCTCACATGGCATTCATTCATTAGAAGTACACCTGGATTCCCAGTTAGTAGTATGTCAGTTGAACGACAGTTACCATGTGCGTGATCCTACTTTACTCTGACGATTCCTACGGGTACGTCTTTTAGAATGACAATTTGATTTTATTACATATTATCATATTACTAGGATTTCTAATCATGTATCCGATGCTTATGCTAATTTCGTTTTAGATTGGCATTTGTAACATAATTAAAAGAAAAGAAAACCATCTCATCAATGTACACATTGTAAAATATAAGTAAAGTCGAAGATCCTTTTTTTTATATTTCAAAAAAAATGGTGTTTATAGTACAAAATTGGGGCTAATACCCTCAATACACATATACATCGGTATTACAATATCCCACGACATCTACGCCTGTGGCGCCGGATGTGTGTCATGGTAGAAAAACACGGCGTTTGCGAGACGTTGAAAGAGTCGTATCCATGCTCTGGGTACACCAACCACCTGTCGTTGGATGGTTTCAGGCAGATCCTCTACCTGAACCATGGGTATCCTGTGAGTCAAATGCGACAGGTTTCCTTGCATGTTTTGTAGGACCCTCTCAGCTTCTCCTCCCATTGTCTCATCTCCCCAGTTCCTCCATCAATGTTGAGGGAAACCTTCTAGCCGTCGTGGACCCACGTCTGCATTGCACAAATGTCTAGTCAATACTTAATCACCATCCAAAAATATTTTTGTCCTATTATACAAAAATACAAAAAAATGAAATATGTAAAAACATTTTTACATACCTATGTCACCATAGGTGGTCCTTGGTGGGAGTGGCATGTCTGAATCTCCTCTAAAGTCGATCCCCTCATAGGGATAGTCATCCAGAGCGATGACCTGTCGCCGCCACCAGTAGAAGAAATCCTCGTTGTAGGGTGTCGGCACCCTACCTCCTCCTTTCCGCCTCATTACCTTGGTCCATCGTGCCATGGATGGATCGCGAGGTCCTCTCGGAAGAATCTCGACTCTAGGTCCCAAACCTGGAACCCACTCGAAAAATAAACTACATAGGATAGAGGCAAACCCAAAATTTCTTTTACTCTCCTGTTTGCACTCTGTCAATTGGCTCTTCATATTTTCCAGTAGTGAGGTACACCAATCATATATTGTGGGTCTCGCACACTACACTGCATAGAACATCAGCGACCTCGATGCCTGGTGCAACGAGGCTGAACCTGTGATCTTGGTCAATACTAGGAAAATAATCTTCAGACTGAGATCGTTTATTTCTCGGATAGGGACTTGAATCCCTACCTTAGAAGTCCCTTCTACACAGTGGGCACTGATATATTCCTCTATCTTCATCCCACTCCCTGCTCCCCGTGATTTGAGGTTTACAACCTCTCCCCACTGTGATAGACCAGTCAAAAATTAAATGTCCTCCACTTCAATTCTCAATGGTTTCCCATCGAGATTGAAGCTCTCACTCTCAGGGTCCCAGTAACCCACAAGCATCTCGAGCAACCTCACCTGGGCTCTCATTCCTTTCAGCGCCCAAAATTTATACAAGCCACATCGCTTTAAGGCCATTTGGGCCCCCAAATCTAGATCTACAACAGCATCGATGTCCTCGTGCTCTCTCTCTCTCCATTCAAGAACCATCTTGTTAAAGAAAAATAAAAATTTGAGTTAGAACCCTTCAAAATGATCGTTTGCATGCCTGTACGCGACCTCCTTTACATACAGTCGCGTGTAGGGCTCAATATACGCACCCTGTAGTTTACACAGGGGCGTATACCTCGTCATATACGCGATCTAATTGAAGGAAGTCCGAGTACACCAAAATCTACACTTTGTGCCCTCAATAACTAAAAATTTGGAACCTAATTCAAAATTTTAATCCACCAAAATTGAAGAGGAAGAGAACCAGAATTACCTGATCCAGACGGTTTATGATTTCGTTGCTTGATTCTCCCACAATCCTTGTTTGAATCTCGTAGGTATTTTGGTCCAATTTGCACTAGATGGGTAAAAAATCAAAATGGTATAGTAATTTTTTTTATTTTGTTACTATTTATAAATTATTTTTACCCACTTTCTATAGTTTTAAGCCATTTTTTCACCAAATGGACTAATACAAAGGTGGATCGAGTTGGTTTTTGCAGTTTCAACCTGAGATTCTTGCAGATTTCAGCATTATGTTGGTCGTTTGTCACCCCGGGTAGGTATTTTCACTACCCAACATATATGATAGGTATCCACTCCATTATGCATTTTCGCATTATCCTATAATTGTCACTCTTTATGCCCTAGGTACGAACCCATTTGTTGCGACACCAAACCTTCCATCTGCTATAAAATCATGTCGTTATCAAGTGGTAGAGACTTATCGAACATGGGTGCCCTAGTTACATCCCCTACTGCATTTGGTGCCCATGCAAATATTTTTTCATAGGACCGGGAGTCCCTCACAACTCGTATTTGAATTTATGTTGAGCCTCATTTCTCATTCATAAACATGCGACCTTATACCCCGTGGACTCCCAAACGAGTTTAATTTAAGCTCTTTTCTGACTCGTCTAAAAAGTGAAAATATTTCCGAGTGATTTGTCCCTTTCACACTCGTTAAATTGGACTTGAAAGGTCGTGAGTCTTAGTTAAGCTCTTTTCTGACTCGTTATAAAAAAGTGAAAATATTGTCGAGTGAAATTGTCTCTTTCACACTCGTAAATTGGTTTTCAAAAGATGTCTATTTGGCACAAGTTTATCCCTTTTTCACACCAAATAGACTAAAAGACATAAAAAAGGACATTTTTTGGCGTTAAGTTGTGATTGCATCTCATGCCCTTGCTTGCAGTATTGATCCTATAGCCAGTTTTCCCTTTGCGTTATAAACCGTTTGCCTCAGCAATCTTGCATCCTCAACCAAGAAGAGCTTTGTTTATATCCTCATAATTTGACACCCTATACCTAGGAGGGAACATTCCCGAATTTCCATTTTCTGCATGCACTTCCCTGCATTGAGCATAGGTATGTTCCACTGCCAAAACTAGTTTTGCTTACTTGCGACACTCGTTTCCTCCTCTATATCATAGCATTCATTTGTATATGAAAAACCAAAACAAGACGGGCAGGAAGGGATTATTATCTTGTATCGGCAGCAACCGTGTTGCCTTTGAATAGATCACAAAGTTATTGAGTCCATTCATCATCATAATTTTTGGATTAGCATGGCCTTGGGAAGCTAAGTTCATTACATAGTCTTCTCTACCGACTAGTTACTCTTCCAGTCCCTATAGAGAATTTCATTGATGCCTCCTGCATCTCATGGTTTCATCATTGGGTCTATGATGTCGGAGTCCTCCATATGTCTCGTGCTCTTTTTCAAAGGAAATCTATCAACCTGTGTCAGCCACTCCTCAAAAATCTTAACTTTGCATGTCGACCATACCCTCAGTTTGTCTCAGAATCACTTGATACTAGAGTCCTATCATGCACCCTGGCCCTACTTTCATCATTGGTAGGTAACCTTGAACCTAGTAGTTGACATTTCATCATTGGTCGTTGACTGGGTGGTTTCCCTTGTGTTCAATGAAAAGACATCTATTCACACATTGTGATTCGTGCAATGTCTTGGATGCCATTATAATTATTGGTGGTTTCCTCGCCTTTGTCAACAAGTTTCATCAATGGCTGCTATTCAGAGGGTATTTTTCATGTATCGCTTGCACTTGGCATGCGCGGAAGACGCACAGGGTCGTTGGTTAGTGAACATGTTCTTCATCCGATTTCCACCAAATCATGAAGCTCATGCTTTGTACCTCGTGATGACTGATGAGAGATGCCTTAATGCTCTCCTTTCAGCAAATCTCTTTCCATCGACTTCAGCCCATTTATTCTGGAAACGGGACCTAGAGTCTTATGAGTACCTTGAGGCTTGCAATCATTAGTGGCATGCTCTCTCTCCATCGACAGTTGGGAATACATCAATGTCTCCTAATTGATGGATTCTTTAGGTGTTCAACACCGACTCCTTTATTCAAACTTGTAGGAATGTACTCGATGCCTTGATACCTACTTTCATTATCGATAGGTTGTCTCGCGTTAATGGTATACATCAATGATCGGTAATCAAACGATGTCTCATTGTGTTCGACCTCAACTCCTTTATTCACATGATGTAGACTNTTTCATTGGATCAATACCTATATGAATTTAGTGATCATGGGAGATCATATTGTACTCCATGGTATACAAATATCTTCAGATTGGTTTTGAGATTGGTTCTACTGGGCCTTGTTCACGACTATGACAATTATTGGCATGTAACCGCATTTGTATTTTCCTATTCATGGCCACAGACACTTGTTTGGTATATTTCCACATGGATCTACAGTGTAATTTTATTGGTAGCCATGTATGCAAAGTCAGTGCAGAATGTAATGAGCAACTGAGTTCGTCTAGCTGGTTCTCTACCACTCCACTTCTGGGTTGTTTATAATGTATCGCAGATACTCCTCTGACCTCACACATTAGAGAAAGATTTGCCTCACCCTATGCAATCTTGCAGAGAGGGCCTTATTCCATTTCCCTATGCAAACTTACCTTCCCTGTTGATAAATTCCAGAGGCAAAAATACAAATTTTTCCACTTGTATGCATCTTGAACACTATACAACAAGTGTATACGCATGCTGCTCCACTACAACCCGCGTACATTGGGATTTGTGCCAAAAAATGAAAATTAAATGTCGGGTTTCCATGTCACGACAGGAGATCTCTGATCCTTGGCCTTCCATATACTCGAAACGTTCTAACTCAGCCCTTCAGTTCCATTTTGAAGGCTATAAATGGGCCAATTCCGAGCTATGGAAAAGGAGAAAGAATTCAACTTTGAGAGCAAAGTTACTATGGAGAAATTATTTACTTCATATTGAGTCTGCATCCCTTTGTCCTTTAAGTCTGAACACAATGTTCAACCCCCAAGCTCTTCCCTTAT
>JASDQU010229499.1:2843-17165 GCA_032191745.1 Picea mariana | reverse complement strand
TTGAGTGGAAAATTGAAAATCTATCTGCGTAAAATTAAAAAGGAAAAAAAAGAAGAGCCAAGATAACCTTAAGGTCAAAGGGAATATCCCCAAATTGCTAATAATAGTAGAACATAGTGTTTGAAAAAAAAAGATAGAAAATCCAACAATTAGGTTAAAAGAAAATTATAGAATGAGTAACTAGGTTCATCCATAGAAAAGAAAGATACAAATAGCTAAATGATATGACCAAACATGCCAATCACAATGCCATTTAAAAAAACTTCATTTTATTAGACAATATAGAAATTGTGTAACAATGAAAATTGGAAAAACAAAAATCCTACATTGGAGATGATTTTGAGACATTTCTTTCATTGTTGACCACTTTTGGTTGTAAGCTGGTTTGTTTTGACAAGAGGGAGTTGGGTATGCATAATTCAAATTAAAATGAGGAGGAGTTTGAATTTGCATACCGACTACTAGAGGAGTACAAGATCCATTAAAGGTGAAGGTAGGTCCTCTCATACCATCTCCATAACCTATCACAATGCCTACTCCATTCCCATTCCCACTTAACCTTTTATTGCATTTTTTCCCAAAGCCGAAGCTAGAGTTACCTCTCATGCCATCACTAAGCCCAATGTTTCCACATCTACTACCTAATCCAATTCCTATGGCCAATTTGGCCTATGTGAATTTGCGAAAATTAATATCCTAACATGCTTTCCATTCCATCATTATAGACATTGCAACTATCAAACAACATATAAATGTTACATACAAAGTAGTGAACTTGATTGTTGCCATCTTCATAAGTTTAATTCTTTCTATTTTCCTGGTGTTTTTTAGTTGTATATGATGGATGGCCATTATTATAATTCAACCCATTATCATTATTGTGAATATTTTGGTGTAAGTATAGTTTTTGTTAAGATTTCCTTTTATATGGGTAAGTGTAATTCACTATGACGAGATTGCCTTGTAATTCAACAAGAATAACTCACTTGTTGCAATTTATGTTCTTGATAATGTAGAAAGAAAGAGTTACACGACATTTAAAAAGAAAATAGTTAAAAGGAATAGTAACATAGCATTTTGCAAGAAGATAGAATCTGGTGCATTGATCCAAAATGGATCCTGGAACCAAAATGGGTCCAGGAAGGCCTAAAAATCAAAGTTCTCATAATCACTTCAAAATGGACTTGTGCGTAGACCTCGTCGATACGAACCCAAAGAAAATTGAATGGGCTCAAAAGGACGTCGTATGCGAAAGATATTGCAGTTTGTTCGTTTTTCCAAACATGCAAAATTTTGTTGATTGTATAGTCCGTACAGTGCTGACGTGGCAGCTGACCGTACAGTCCATACCATCGTATAGATGATGTGGAAGTGGTGCGTTGGCATGTTGACTGGGCATGATAGCTGACAGGTGGATGAGTCAAATTTTGACACGTGGCACCACTGCAAGGGTGACATGTGGCATGGGCTGACGTGGCAGGTGCACTGACTTGGCATACACATAGGCATACAAGTGGTCGAATATGAGTTTGACATGTGGCATTTTATTTTGGGGGAATAGCGTGGTGCCATGTGTCCCAGTCTTGGGTTGCCACATGGCACCCCTCCATTGGTCGATGGTTAGCAAAATTGGTATGGAGTCTTGGGGAGTCGAACCTGTGACCTCCGGTCCGGGCGACGAGTGACTTGGCAGGGCCGGGATACCAACCTGCCCATGATGTGACTTAACATATATGGTCACATTGTATTATTTAAGTTGCAAGTTATGTTCATTGGGCGGAATTAAGGGTTGGGGCCTAGCCCCAACCCCTGGTGCGATTCTATACGACCGTACCATATGTCCTTACCGTATTCCATTGGCGCGGTCCACTCCAGCCAGCCCCCAACGCATACACTGTTCCACAGGACCATTACAATATGATCCATGTTCTACTCCTGTGATGTTTGACGTGCGTGGTATGGGATAACGCCCGGTCGTCCGGGCTAGCCCACCGACCAAGGCGCTAGGAATTAGGGGCCAACTAACTGTTATGGCACATGGAGACTTAGCCCAAGGCCATATGGCCATGCAAACGACCAAGGGTCGGGATTTAAGGGCCAACCAAGTGCGCAAGCCATCCCAGGGCCACATGGAGGGCGCCCATATGACCAGGATCCCGCGTAAAAGGGGATGCGCCATGCATTTTGTCATTTTTGGGTATTTTAACCATATAATATGATTTTTATGGATTTTTTAGCTAGTTTTGAGAGATTTTGGCCATTATTGGGGGATCTGGAGCCCTTTTTGAAGAAAGATCTTGGGGGGAAGTTGGGAGTTTGTTGTCAACTTCAGGCATATATAAACCATAGGTTCTTGGCAGCCTTAGGGAGGTTCAGAATGGGGAAATGATGAAGAATTGAAAATCCAAAGCCATTTTTATGCAGGGAAACCATTAAGGAGAGCAACTTTGCGGGCCGTTTCTGGGAGCTTCGTTCATCCGTTTTCAATGCCGTCAGTTTTGACGAGTTCTTGAGATCTAGTAGAAAATAGTCAGATCAATTTGTAATCCATTTGGAACTTTTATTATGTACTTTTGAAGCTTTTAATAGAAATAAGAAAACCTCACCTACTGAGACAAAGGCCCAGAGACGTAGGTGAGATTGCCGAACTTCGTTATCAACTTTGTTGTTTATGGTTTGTTGTTTATTTATGCTTAGTTCCAGATCTGTATATGTTATCATGGCTACCATGTTTCATTATTAATTATTCCTCTTTCATCAGTTTCCTAAATGGTTAATTAACTCATGCTTTAAGAACCTAACCATAGTCTTTAAAAGATCTTTTTGGATCAAGTGGTATCAGAGCCAGGTTGATGGTTAGTTTTTGAGTTTGCATGATTACCAGGGAAAGGCTGAATCATGGTGAAGGCAAGATTGTTGAAGAGAATCCTAAGATTGGATCGAGAAAGTGAACTTCTCAAAGTGAGAATATGGTATCAAAAGAGGGACTTTCTCATGAGGAGAAAGTTTCAGAAGAATTTATTTGCCATGTCATAGATGATGAAGGTCCTATATGAGGATTACTTGGAACGGAAGAGACCAATTCTGGGTGAATCTTCAAAGGTCAAAAGTGAAGAAGGAGAAGATCCTCCTCAAACTCCTCCTTCACCTCCTTCTTCTCCATCAACTTCTTCTTCTTCAAGTTCAAGTTCCAAATCCACCACAAGAAAACATTCCCATAAAAATAAACATGATATGCCTATACTTAAGCTTGATATGAAATTTGAATTACCCATGTATGATGGTGAAGTCAATGCATAGAGGCTTGATAACTGGATCAGACATATGGAGGTTTATTGCAGTGTGCAACAAATCAAGGATGAGGCAACTCAAATCAAGTTGGCATCGCTTCGACTTGCAGGCACAACACTCATCTAGTGGCAAAGAAAATTGCAAAATGGAACGCAACAAGTGGGTAATGTATTTCCATCATGGAAATTTTTTGTTTCTGCACTTAGAAAGAAATTTTATCCTTTGGGTTTTAAAGAGAAGGATTTAATTGAATGACAAATTCTTAAACTAAGAAAAGGACAAATAGTGCAAGAATACACAGATGGATTTCGTAAAATGACATTAATGTTAGACGTTCCATACATACCCAAGAAACTCTTATGAAGTATATAGGAGATTTACCTACACACATCTGTACCACTGTATTTATGTTTGAACCTACTAATATTGATGAGGTTTTTGTTCAAGCAACATACATTGAGGCAAGGAAAACAAGATTTGGTGTATCAGGGGAATCGTCTTCAAGAAAATAGGACAAAAGGAAGTGGAATGGAAAGAAGGCAAATTTAGTGGCAAGAAAGGAAGAGAAGCTCTCTTGCAAGCATTGCAAGAAAGAGGGGCATGATGAGGACCAGTGCTGGCAATTTCATCCCGAGAAGAGACCG
Organism: Picea mariana; assembly: GCA_032191745.1. NCBI lineage: Eukaryota > Viridiplantae > Streptophyta > Pinopsida > Pinales > Pinaceae > Picea > Picea mariana. Next base: position 13,230 of record JASDQU010229499.1, on the reverse strand, counting down.
AAGTGGTTCAAATAAAGGAAAGGGAGGCAAGCAGTTGCAACAACAACATGGCCAACATACTTGGGATCGGATTCGAGCGATGAATCTAAAATCTCAACGATTGGTTTGACAGGTAAAATTGGTGATGGATTTGATTCTAGAAGTAAATTGTTTCACATAAAGGTCGTTATGAGACATACTAAGGTTGACACAATGATAGATAGTGGATCTCAATCTAACTTGATTTCAAAGGAAGTGGTTAAACAATTGGGATTAAACACTCAGATGCATCATAAGCCTTACTCACATAAATGGATAAGCAACAATCATAAATTGCACATAACAAAGAAATGCACATTAAAATTTGAAATTTCATCTAAGTTTGTGTATGAGGTAACATGTGATGTGGTGCCACTCAATGAATGTGGAATGGTATTAGGCAATCCTTATTTGTATGATCGCAAAGAAATCTTCTACAAGGAACATAATCAATATCACTTAATCAAAGCAGACAAGGAATATGTGGTACATGCTCATCACTTAAAAGAAAATCAATCTCTTCAAACAATGGAACAATTAAGAAAGGCAACTCAAGCAAGCAACACACCTATAATTATCCCAAATCAAGTAATTGATCTTAAGAAAGAACATGAGATGATTGTAGAATGGAATTTCAATAATACTTTGATTCAAGATAAGCTAATGCCGTGCAAGTATTACAAACATATTAGCGCATTTGCATTCATATTTATGATGTTGTCATTAGTAATGTTGTCAACATGGATGATAGTGGCTTCAGTAAGATGTGACAGAGTACAAGTGGCTAACAATATGTTGTCAGTTATCATGGTTGTTTTATAGTTGATCTTGATGAGACAGGTGCATAAGACATAGTTTAAAGATAGAGAACAAGTGGGGTGGCCTATCCCACACTTGATGACTGGTTAGTATCCTTTTGGACGACCAAAAGGTCTTTAGTGAGGAGGTGTGATCCAAAATGGATCCCGGAACCAAAATGGGTCCAGGAAGGCCTAAAAATCAAAGTGATCAGAATCGCTTCAAAATAGATGTGTGCTAGGCCTCGTCGATACAAACCCAACACAACTTGAACGGGCTCAAACAGACGTCGTATGCGGAAGATATCACGGTCTGTTCATTTTTCCAAACATGCAAAATTTTGCTGATTGTATAGTCTGTACAATCCTGACATGGCATCTGACCATACATTCTGTATGACTGTACAGGTGACGTGGTAGTGGTGCGTTGGCATGCTGACTGGGCATGATAGATGACAGGTGGACGATTCAGATTGTGACACGTGGCACCACTACAAGGGTGACATGTGGCATGAGCTGATGTGGCAAGGTCTGTACGACATGTGGCAGCAAACTAACGTGGCAGGTGCATTGATTGGGCAGACATGTGGTCGAATAAGAGTTTTAAACATGGCATATTATTTCGAACGAATAGCATGGTGCCACATGGCCCAGTCTTGGGTTGCCATGTGGAACCCCTCCATTGGTCGATGGTTAGAAAAATTGTTATGGACTCCCGGGGAGTTGAACCCATGACCTCCGGTCCGGGCGGCGAGTGACTTGGCAGGGCCGGGCTATCAGCTCGCCCAGGATGCGACTTAACATATATGGTCACATTGTATTATTTAAGTTGCAAGTTATGTTTGTTGGGAAAAATTAAGGGCTGGGGCCTAGCCCCAACCCCTGGCGTGATTCTATACGACCATACCATATGTCCTTACCTTATTCCGTTGGCGTGGTCCACTCCAGCCAGCCCCCAGTGCATACACTGTTCCACGGGACTGTTACAATATGACCCATGGCCTACTCCTGTGATTTTTGGTGCACATGGTATGGGATAGCACCCGGTCATTCGGGCTAGCCCGTCGACCAAGCCGTTAGGAACCAGGGGCTAGGTAACTGTTATGGGGCATGCATACTTAGACCGAGGCCATATGGCCATGCAAACGACCAGGGGTCGAAACTTAAGGGCCAGACCAGCGTGCCAGCCAGCCCAGGGCCACATGGAGGGCGCCCATATGACCAAGAGCCCACATGAAAGAGGTTTCACCCTGCATTTTGCCACTTTTGGGTAGTTTGACCATATAATATGATTTTTATGGATTTTTTAGCCAGTTTTGAGATATTTTGGCCATTATTGGGGGATCTGGAGCCCTTTTTGAGGCCAAATCTTGGGGGGAAGTTGGGAGTTTGTTTCCAACTTCAGGACTATATAAACCAGAGGTTCTTGGCATCCTTAGGGAGGTTCAGAAAAGGGAAATGTTGAAGAATTGAAAATCCAAATCCATTTTTATGTAGGGAAGCCATTGAGGAGAGCAACTTTGCAAGCCATTTCTGGGAGCTTCATTCATCCGTTTTCAGTGTCGTTAGTTTTGATGGGTTCTTGATATCTAACAGAACACGGTCAGATCATTTTGTAATCCATTTGAAACTTTTATGATGTACTTTTGAATATTTTAATATAAATAAGAAAGCCTCACCCACTGAGACAAAGGCCCAGAGACATAGGCGATATTACCAAACTCCATTATCAAATTTGTTGTTTATGGTTTGTTGTTTCTTTATGATTATTTCCAAATCTGTATATGTTATCTTGGTTGCCATGTTTCATTATTAATTCTTCCTCTTTCCTTAGTTTCCTAAATGGTTAATTAAATCATTCTTTAAGAACTCAACCATAGTCTTTAAAAGATCTTTTCGGATCATGCATGGTGGCCATTGGCCCTACTTGTTTCCATGAACAAATAGGTGGCTACTATCTCTCCCTCTGAAGTTTTTTTTTTCTTCCACCTTCCTCCTTCAAAAAATCCTTGCACATAAGATGTGGTCAATAAAATGAATGAATGTCTCTCTCGGCTGTTGGTACCTTATAAATCTCTCGCTGGAAGGATACAAATTAATCCTGGAGAATGGGGTAGACAGTAGAGCCCCGTCAATGGATATCCATGAATAAGAACTGATATAGAAAAGGGAATCAAGACTGTTACAAATATTTAAGCATCCCTGGACATCAATTTCATTTCATGCTCTACCATAAGTAGATAATCATTTCAATATCCATAGTCATTTTCTATTTATCGCTAGAAAATCCATCTAAATAGACCAAAAATGACTTGAAAAGGAGTGATATGCCCACCTGATAGCACTTGCAAATTAGAGGTCAATTACAATAGATTTGGTGTTATGCTCGCAAGAGCATTGTCTAAGCTTACGCTTGTGCATCTTAGTGATGTGTCATGGGGGTGTAGGGACAAAGAGGGCACCTTCAGGTGCACGTGGAACACTCTGAGAGTAGGAGCTTTAGGATGATGAGGAGCAATTGATCCATTGAAGATATGAAAAATCAAAAGCATATGGTAAGGTGAGTAGTTTCTTCATATATAAAAAATCAAAAGCATGTACTAGTTAAAAGTTGAGAATATTTCAGAAGATGGAATGACTTGTGCTTTATGCTAAACATTGAATGCCATGGATGTCATCATTAACTTCAAAATCGTTTAAGACAGTGAATTGGATGTCATTATTAACTTCCCAAAACTTCCTGATCTTTCGAGATAGTAGAACATTGTTCACTCATCAACGTTACTTGTTAAATTGAATGCACTGAGAAGATTTCAGATGATTGGTTAACTCGTTCTTTTTGCTAGATATTGAATTCCAAGGAAATGGTTAACTCGTTCCTTCTTCTAGATATTGAATTCCATGGAAATTACCGTTCTATTGATAACTTTGATTGGTAATTTACTATGTAAAGTAAGATATTGAAATCAATATTTAATGCTTCGAAGCCGATGTGATAGGTTCAGGTTGATTGATTTTAAGATTGGTTTACCTGCTCTCATTCCAGTTGAGGAAATTGATCGTACTCGACCTTTCAAGTCATTGAGGGATATGAGACATGAATACACCGTAGTCATTCTTCCCTTTCTTCGACCCTCATCTCTGCGATCAACTTGCTTGTTGGTCCCCTATTGTGCACTGAAGACAAACAGGGAAAATGAAGTTCCAAGAGAATATTTCGTTGCTTGCTGCCAACAGTTGAATTCGTAGTAGGTGAATGCGAAAATATCAGGCTTGATTTGATAGATCTACGGAAAAGTCACATAGAATTTTTGGGAATGAAATAATAAATAAATAATGATATATTATGATTAAAAATTATATTTTTATTTTTGAATATGACAATCCATTTATTTTCATTTATGGAAATGGCAGAGTGTGATGTACTTAGGGAGGTAATATGGGGGTTAATATGGGAGGTACCCCATGGGAATGGGGTAATGTATTATTAGTGGAGGCCATTCAATGTAATGTGGACTAGGTCCACCATGGTATTAAATAAGGCCCATTATGGTAGTTACATATAATAATGGGTAGTTAGATATAATAAATGATGTTTCTAGAAGATACCCTATTTAGAATGTTCTTAGGAGACAGGAAATGCTATATAAGGAAATGTAAGCAATGTATTTGATACAATGAAGAATATTGTTGTTGTACAAGCAAGGATTTCTTGAAGAGTTTTATCTTTCCATAAGGATTAATATATGGTGTTACCCTACCTCAAGGGTTTTCTGTACATTTCTTGTGTTCATTGTTATGGTGAATGGTTTTGTGTTTATTGTTGGGATATTTTCAAGTATATTTGCAGATCTATATTTGGTATATAACTTTTGGTATCAGAGCTCTTTTCTTGGGAAAGAAGAGAATAAATTTTGGTTATTTTTGCATAAATTTTCTCAGAAAAAAAGGGGGCGACGCACTTCAGTTTCACATATGAGACTTTTTGCTCAGAATTTTTAGAAAGTAATTGGATATTTGGATTCCTCTTGGAACAATACCCAATTTCAAGAAAAAAAATCAGCCGAAACGAAGTCTCGGAAGTCAAGTTATAAGCCTTTTAAATTCAACAGGTTTTCAGGGTTTTTTTTTTCCCCGGAAAAAGCCGCGATTTTCTACAATAAGTTATTTTTAAAACCCTAGTTTATTTTTGCGTTCTAGCAAGCATGCAATTTTTTACTGGAAAATATGATGGTTATAGTATTGAAGAATTCATAAAAGACAAAAAGTCATCTTGGAGGGAGGAGTGGAAATTTTCCATCCGTGGGGGTTTCAGAGAGGATGTTGTAAGTTGGTGGCATTCATTTGACTATATAGAATGGATGTCATTTTATGAGGAAGCCACAAAGAAATTACTTTTAGAAAAGTTATCTCATAAGAAGTGTAAGGATAAATAATGCACTAAGGGTTTATTATAGATGGAAAATATATATTTCAGATTCATGGTTGTATTCATAAAGAAAATGTCATTGTTTCTATTAACCCTAGTTGCAAACACAATTTTATCAATGTTCAGTTGGTTAATAGATTGCAAGTTCTTGCAAAGAATATTCAAAGCACATATGTTGCGGGTAAAAATATTCAAATTTTTAAAGATTTGAAGCTAATTATGGATAAATACGTGTTGCATTCAGACTTTTATGCTATAGATCTGGGTGACATGGATATTTTTTTTGGATATCCTTGGATGGATTCAGTTGGTACAATTAATTTGAATGTGAAAAGTAAGTTTTTGAAGTTGTAGTGCAAGAAAAAGAAAATTACATTGCAAGATGTATCTCTTATTAAGACCGAAGGGCCCATGACAACAAGCACATAAGTTCTTGAAGAGTTCACAAGGGAGTCAAAGGCCGAGTCCACAAAAGTTGATGAAGCAAAACCACAGGAAGAAAACACTAAAGAAGCCAAGGAGTTCATTGACTCAAAGACATAAGCAATTTCTGATCTGAAGAAAAAGGAACCTATTCCTATAGTTTTTGTATATCGCCATCCACATGATATAGAGAAACAAGAGTCATCAAGGTAAGGAGCGACACATCAACACACTTATGCACCAGTAGGAAACGAAAAAGACAACCAATCAAGACGTACATGGAGGCCTACAAGACGTTATCGGGATCAAGCTACAAATAAATGGAGACAACAGCCGAAGGCGAAGCCACGTCAGGGTGGCATGACAACAATTGGACATCATGTTTGTCTTCCATTAGGCTGGATGGATGGTCATACTTGGTACCAGTTGGATACAATTCTTAGCCGGTCATATCATATGGTCTCTTCTCATGTTTCAGGGACGAAGCATGCCTAAGGGGGGTGGAATGTAATGTACCTAGGGAGGTAATATGGGGGGTAATATAGGAGTTACCTCATGGGAATGGGGTAATGTATTATTAGTGGAGGCCATTCAATGTAATGTGGACTAGGTCCACCATGGTATTAAATAAGGCCCATTATGGTAGTTACATATAATAATTGGTAGTTAGATATAATAAATGATGTTTCTAGAAGATACCCTCTCTAGAATGTTCCTAGGAGATAGAAAATGTAAGCAATGTATTTGATATAGTGAAGAATATTGTTGTTGTACAAGCAAGGATTTCTTGAGGAGTTTTATCCTTCCATAAGGATTAATATATGGTGTTACCATACCTCAATGGTTTTCTCTACATTTCTTGTGTTCATTGTTATGGTGAATGGTTTTGTGTTTATTGTTGGGATATTTTGAAGTATATTTACAGATCTAGATTTGGTATATATCACAAAGATAGTGCATGTATGTGACTACAAGGAAATTTTTGGAAAAACATAATTTTTTTAAATTTTAATATATTTTCAATTTCCGACAAATAGTTTTAAACCAAATAAAATCAATCATATCATTGTCCTTGGCCAATAAATTTATAATTATCAAATTTTTAGTTTAATACATATATATATTTCAAAACTATTGTAAAAGCATAAAACATAGCAAAATTATTTTATGTGAAACAATTAATTGAAAGTCAAAGCAATTTGACTTCAAAGCAATTACAATATACTATAGGCAAGTATAAAAAACCAAAATTTTCCTTGTGTAGCTTTGTGTTAATAGATCTAATAGATCTGCTCCATGCCATAACCGTTGTCATTAAATTAGAGATCACTGATAGAGAGATTACATTAATTATCAATATCAAGGGGTTTCCAAAACTTTCCTATTTAAATATAATTTTATAAACCTTTCATTTTAATAAAAGCATACATATCTAATAATCAACTCTTGCAATAAGTAATACCACTTACAATAGTAAAAATGAGCCAAATATTAAATGACTCAGGGTCGTCCCTGCCAACGAATGTTTCCTTGTCTATTAACTTATTTAGTTTGAAGTGAGGATGCAGATGTCATAAGTATCACTTCAAAGTCTTCTTGAACTTACAGTTTGATTAATGAGGAAGGAAGATTAAGCAAGTTCTTCATGATCACATAAATGATATTCACTAATATGATCTCTTGAAGGTACCAATTTTTTTTTTTTTTTCTAGATTTAATGATTTGAAATGAGGAGGTGGTGATTATGCAATTAGTTTTTTGAATAATTTCCAAACCTTTGAACTTGTTTGTAGGTGAATTGTAAAATCATGTTAAGACAAACACTAGATTTCAAATTATATGTGAGATTTTTGTTGAAAGTTGGTGTTCTCTATTAGACATTGTGTTTTTAGAATTATGTTTGATTTGGTTTTGGATATATCAACTTGTTGGAGCTTTATTTGAGGCGGGTTTGGATATTCCAGTTGTGTTTAGGGCATTTAAATAATTTTAAGTTTACTGAGGTGGTTTTTCAAGCATTATTTATGCCATGTTCACGATTTGTATCCATCCCATTTCGGTACTTAGGTTCTTCTAGCTAATTTTCTTCTTCGAGTCCATTTCATGTACCTTATTTGCTCCTTATGCAAAGTGCGGTTCCTACAAACCCTTTGCTACCATCATGGTAGTCTATTAAAAAAAATTCCCCTAATACTAGAGCGGAGAAGGATCGTAGGAGAGAGATGTTGGATATATGAATGTGAGAGGAGTTATGAAAGGAACTGGATTAACCACAATTAATCTATACATTGAAAAGAAAAGACACTCTATATAAATCCCCGAAGGTTCTAGTTCAAAATTCGGTGTAGTGTGGAAAAATAAATCAATTTTTTTTCTTAAAAATGCTAATAGTATAAATCCCCATGAAATCCCTGTTAAAATGGATCTATCTTCTTGAAAATCAATCATTGTTTTTTGGGAATCGTCTTTAAAGTTTCTAGAGTCCTTTAGAGCTTAAATAATCCTTTAGGTACTCTAGGATTGAATATAATATATAAATACTCATTTTCGAGCGATGTCACATATCAGTGAGGGCAAGGCCAAATTACACGAAAAATAACATTAACAAGTATTTGTTAAAATTTGGATTCTATTTGTTTAAAGATGAAATGGTCAGGTAAAATCAGGAATCTGGGTAACACTTTTATGAGAACTGAGTTGCGAAAATTGCTAATGGCCTTTAAGAGATCCACCTTGGGAGACACAACTTTCTATTTCAAGGTGTGAACAAAGTGTGGCCCCTCTTGGGCAAGGCCAATAACCTCATGAAGTTTCCTTCCTTTTAGGAAACTGAATTGCTCCAGAGAGATGTTGTCCGAGAGAAAGTCTAGTAGTCTCCTTGCTATCATCTTAGAAATGATTTTATAAATGATGTTGCAAAGAGATATTGGTTGAAAATGGTCAAAAGAGTAGGGGTTGTCACTTTTTGGAATTAAAGTGATGAAGGTGGAGTTGAAAGATGCTAGGATCTGACTGAAGGTCTGAGAGTATTCAACCACTTCGAGTAGATATTCTCCCAAGAAGTCAAATAAGGAGGAGTAGAACGCCACTAGAAATCCATAAGCCCGGAGATTTTGTCATTATAAAAACTGTTAATGGTGGCCTGGAGTTCTTCTTTAGTGATTTCTGCCATCGGTTGTTGGTTTCCCTCCTAAGCAATGAAACATGGGAAGAGATATGTTATTTTAAGGATCTCTTTAATAAAAAATTTAGAGTCTTCTTTAAAAATAGAGTGGAAGTGATCTATGCATGCCTAGGCAATGTCTTTGAAAGTTGTGACTTTTATCCCATTTTCCTCTTTGCTTACCCAGATCATGTTAATTTTTTTCTTGTGATTTGCAAATTTATGGAAAATTTTTGTTTTTTCATCACCTGCTTGTATCCAGAGTGCCCCACTTTTCAGTCGTCATTCTTTTTCTTTGGAGAGAAAAAGGTTTCGTCTCTCCTTCTATAATTACTTTAGACATAGTTTTTTCTCCTTAGAGAGAGGATCTTAGCTTTCCTTCATGAACCAAGTCTTGAGTTTCTCTTCAATTTCTTGAAGTGCTTCGAAATCCTTTTTCTTCTTTTTTATACCCTATGCTTCAACTACTTTTTTTACTTTCTTTAGATTTTAAAAAATATGTAGAGGGGGGAGTTCATAATGGACAAATTGTAAGGAAACCAACATGATTTCATAGCCTACTTGAAAGTAGGTCTTCCAAATAGATAGAGTTTAGTTTGACATGAACCAGGGGATTCTAAGGGAGGGATTTGATTTTGAAAATGATCGGACTTTGATCAGAGTCCCCCTTAGAGGAGACCCATTGGAGAAAGCTTGACATAGAGTCTAACAAAGCTTCAGAGATGAGAAATTGATCCAGGTACTTCACGATTCTGCCCTCACCGGATCTCATGTTTCTCCAAGTTGGGGCAATTTTTGGAGGTTGGATATCAATAAGAACCACTTTGTCCAGAGAGTGAATGAGGAATTTTGAAAGTGTCCATGAGGGAAGTGGATCCTCATATCTCGTTGGTGCCCAAAGTGAAATTTAAATCTCCTCCAAGAATTAGGTTTTCTACTTTTATCATATTATTTTGGAGAGTGTGGTCCCAAAAGGATCTTTGGTCACCATTGAAGGGTCCATAAAGGTTTAAGCAGGTAAAGTTTTGGTCCAGTTCGGAGGAGTGGAATTCGATCCCCAAATCCAACTGAATGGCCCATGCATTATGAAAAAGTATGGAAGAGCGCCTCCAACTAGTTTCTAGACCACCTGAGCATCCAAATGTGTTAATGAAGAGGAAGTCCCATCCTGGGAAAAACTGAGAAAGAGAAGTTGTAGAGCGCTCCCCAACCACCATAGTTTCCCGATGGAGGATGATGGAGGGTTGGTGGGTCTCCATCAATCATTTTATGGCCATATATTATTGTGGGTATTGGCCAACCCCCTGTAGTTTAGGGAGAGGATGATCATGGGGAAGGAGCCATGGGGGAATTTTCTCTAAGGACCCCAAAGAGATATTTTTTTCCCCTGATAATACTTTTGATTTTTCCTGTCTCTGAGCGATGGAGAGGTAAGACTTCCTACCCCTGGTGGAGGGTTTTGGATTACTCTCCAAGTGGGATCCAAGGCCCTATGAAACTTCTAGGGCTTCGATTGGGGGTGATTTTGATCAATATCAGAGGTTATATTTTGAGTTG
>JASDQU010229496.1:0-10209 GCA_032191745.1 Picea mariana | reverse complement strand
TATATATATATATATATATATATATATATATATATATATATATATATATATATATATATATATACACACACACACACACACACGGGGATTAAAACATTGAGAATAAGAGGATTCATAGTATTGTTTCAAATTCTAGCTAGACACTCTAGAAAGAGAGAAAAATATATATAATATTTATACCATTAAAAGCATCACAACTAAATTTAAAGAGAAATTGTGATGCAAGGAAGAAATAGAGAGGAACAAAATTTAAAGCATTCTAAATATTATTAATCCCAACTTAGTGTTATTAGGAAATTAAAATGTGAGAAGGACAAAAATACCAAGAACATAGCAACATGCACACATAAATCACTCGAGACTTATCCCAAAAAACCCTTACGAGAAAAATCAGTCAACAATAGATCCATTATCTTGTTGACCAAACCCAGTCAATCCAACCAACCTCTTGGCTCAACCAAGTGAGCCTTCACCGCTCAAATATCGACACATTGCAATGGAGTATCACCAGCATTTTAAAGTATTTCATTACATGTAATCCACATGATCTACAACCATGAGCTACCAAGTTTAAAACCACCATTGTTGACCTCTTTGACTCTTTCACTAAGTCAAGCTTAACCTAACATTCTCCCTTTTAAACTTGACTTGGGTTTTCACATGAGCAAATCCACCCAAAGCTCCCTCAAAGTTAGGGTATCTGAGAATCCCATATGCTCCCTCCTATCACCTAAGTCTATGTCTAGACTTTACCGGTAAAAATTCAAACCGAGGGTACGCATGCCTAACTAGGTTTTACAATCGTATGCACATTTACATTCAACTACATTAAAATTTTAATTAATTTGTTTCCATTGTTGCTATATTGACACTTATGTCACCTTCCTCTCGCCTTTCCATTTCTTTGACCTTGATTTCCAACAATGAGCTCAAATCTCGATAGCATGCCCCTCTTTATGTTCTTTGTCCACTAGAATCTCTTTCATAGCCTTGAATCTAACTAAGCCCATCAACACTTCGCTTTACACATGTTGTTGCATCCACAATTGTTGGTCAATGCCAAGCACCAAGATCCACAACCTTCTTATAATTCAACACTTTCTTTCCAGATCTGCTCCACATAATACCTGCACAATGACCTCATCTTAGATCTGTTGATCTACAAAATCGAGAAAAATGGTGTGCTTCTCTTCACAATTGCCTGTGTCAAACCACTCTCCTTTGAATCAAATAACGACTCGAACTTGATGATAGTCTCATGCAATATCTAACCTCACTCTGATACTAATTGTTAGGAAATAAAATTGCGAGATAGATAAAAATACCAAGAACATAGAAACATGCACACATAAATCACACAAGATTTATCTTAGAAAACCCTTATGGGAAAAACCAACCAAAAATATATCTATTATCCCCTTGACCAAAGTTGTCCAAGCCGACCAGCCTCTGGCCCCGACCAAGTGGGCTTTCATCGCTCAAATCTTATCGCATTACATTGGAGTATCACCAACCTTTTAAAGGATTTCATTACATATAATCCATAGGCTCTAAAACCATGAGATACCAAAACCATGTGCCTGAAACCACCACTGTTAACCTAACAACTTCGACTCTTTCATCGAGTCAAGTTAAACATAACACTTAGAAGATCACAAACATCTTTTAATATAGGTAACTTAAAGAAGAAAATTAACATTGTTAAATAACACCTAAAACACCATGCGATAAAGAATATGCAAGTAATATTAAGAAAGTGGACAATGAAAAACATTTTTTCTTAAAATCCATGTATATACACACACATTAAATGTCAATATTAAAACATTTGTCACACCACGTATATTTGTAACTGGTTGCCTCATAATTTTTTATTAGTCCAATAAACCAAATTGATATCTATAAAGAATAATCATAAATATCGTAAAATACAATTTTTTTTAATATTTTTAATTTAAAAAAATACAGAACATGCTTAAAAAATAAAATGTACTCATTTTAAATGTTATAAAAATATTCGTCAACAATAGGTTAACATCGCCTTGTTTAAAAATGTTAGTACTCGTTGGCATCGATCAAAGGCATGTGAAGGGTTGTGTGTTGTCACACGAGTCTTTTTCTTTCTAAGAGCCATGTATGCTTTTGTGAGTGTTGTTTTTACGTCTTTAGAGTCATATTATAAAGTATGTTTGGATGCCCATTGGCTTAGGTTGTCATCCAAAATCTCTCAAAGACTTTGGATGAACTTTGCAAAATATCTTGGAAGAAATAAACAGCACATAGAGTCTTTGTATTGTCATTTTACATTATCGAGGAAAGGGTTTTCATCTAAGTTTAGTAGAAGCAACAACCCCTGCTTTATAAATCCTAAATGGCAGGCTGCAGCGAGGGTTCATATTTCCCCATATCTCCACAAGGCAGCTAAAAGATGTTTTCTACTATGATGATCGTTTGTCTTTGCAATCAATGTAACCCATCTTTGTCTTCATTTGTTTTATTTTATGTTGCTTAGAGGCAAGTATTAGGTTGAATCAACAAAACATGGAAGAAAAGTTTTGGAGGAAAAAAATAGAATATGTTACTTTAGTCATGAGAATATGCATTGGCGAATGGGGGTGAGAAGTGAAGAAGTTTGTGAGACATGTTTGTAAAGAGAACAATATCATTTCAAATTTGAGTTTGATGGCAACAACTCAAATTTGATGACAATAAAATTGGGTAAATAAGTATTTGACTTTCTTAATAGTGATATTTGTGAATCCATGCAAACTTTATATATAAGTTAATTTGTACTTTGTTACTTCTTAAAAAGTTAAGTTTATGAAATATAAAGTAGATGGTATTGAAAATTTAAAAAAATTCAAAGCAATGGTTCATAATCAAAGTGGTCAAAACATTAATAAGTTAAGAAGTAATTAAAGAGGGAAATCCAACATATTATGTGATTTATTTTATCAGTATGGTATTTGAAAAAAGAACTCGGTTGCAAACATACAACAACAAAATGGTGTCACATAAAGAAAGAATCATTCTATAATGGAAATGGCCAAATATATGATGAAAGGATTTAGTTTTAATGGTCATTTTTGGGCTATTTTTGTTAAATCGACGTCCCACAAAGGTAGTTTGCAGTAAGACTCCTTACAAAGCTTCATAAGGAAATAAGCCCCTATGGTAACAAATTTTGAAGTATATTGTTATTTGGTATATAGTGCACTTGTTTCAAATAAAGATAGACATCAATTGAAAGCAAAAAATTAAGAAGTATATAATTATTGGACACAACATTGAATTGAATTGAATGCATACAAGTTATATGATTCAATAAATAAGAAGATTGATATAAGTCGAGATGTGATTTTTTATAAGAAACCCCCACACGTGCAAACATTTGAATGGAAAAAATGAAGTTTTGTAGATTGATAAATAAGGCCTTGAACCCAAAAATCCTATATGTATCGTATCACATATAGGATAAAAAGAAGAGAATAGGAAAATTAAGAAGAAGAAAAAAATAGAGTTGAAGTTAGAAAGAGAACATGTAGTATTCCAGATATAAAATAGTATGCAGAACATAAATAATTAGCTAGAAATGATAGAAAAACATTGATATAACCAGAACAATACCACAATAATACCAGAATAACACCAAAAAGAGCAATTTGATTACTGAGAGCAATGTTCACTTGCCTCTTCAAGGGGGAAACCTCCAGCAGAGCAGAGCTCTATTACAATAATATCCAAGACCAAACTTCTCATACCCTCTATTCCTATTTATATTAAATCTATCTATCCAAAAGAACAATCTAGAGGAAGATCCTCCTAGAAGAAGAAGCTTCTATTAGGTCTTCTTACATTTGACTTATTCCTCCTTATTGCTAGGCCTTATTAATATTGACCTTTATTACATGGAAATATATTATTCTACCCACTTGAGGGGTTACGTAGGTTAGGTCCCTAACATGCCCTCACCCTTAAAATCAACCTTGTACTCAAGGCTTCAGATGAGGAAATTGTTGCAGAATGTTAGCGGGCTCCTAGATGGCATCTGTTGGAGTTGTATCTTTCCACTGGACTAACATTTCCTTGATGGTACACCGACGAAGACGATGCTCTCGTTGGTCCAAAACTGCTTGTGGTTGAAACTAGATGGATCCTTCTTCATCCAACTCGGGAATGTTGGTTTGAGTTTGGCACTTAGTTCCAAACACCTTATTTAAGCAGGAGACATGAAAAACAGGATGGAGCTTAGAATGACTGGGTAAAGATAACTAATAGGACACCTGTCTAACGCGATTTATAATTGTGTAAGGACCATAAAATTTGGGCACCAGTTTCTGACAATATTCGACCTTGAGTGAAGTTTTCTTATAAGGTTGCAGTCGAAGAAATACCTTGTCTCCTTCAACAAATTAACGTTCTGAGCGACCTTGATCGACGTGTTGCTTCATGCGATTTTGAGCCATGAACAAATTCTCTTTGAGGGTATGGAAAATAGCCTCATGAATTGTAAGTGTTTGGTCAACTTCCTGGACCTTCGATACACCTGGCATGTAGGAGAGAATGAAAGGTGGCTTTTGGCCATAGACTGCTTCAAAAGGAGTCATGTGAGTAGTTGTATGGTAAGAAGTGTTGTACCACCATTCAGCTAATGGCAACCATTGAGCCCATTGATTTTTCCTTTCAGAGGCAAAACACCTCAAATAAGTCTCCAAACAATTTTCGACGACTTCAGTTTGACCATCAGTCTGGGGATGATAGGTGGTTCTGAGATGCAATTGGGTTCCCTGTAGTCTGAACATGTATTGCCAAAAAGTGATGGTAAAAGTAGGATCTCGATCAGAAACAATAGAATGAGGCATGACATGAATCTTGAAGATATGATCCATGAAAGTTGAACCAAAGTGGATGCGGTAAATGGGTGTTGAAGAAAACATAAATGAGCATACTTGGACAGATGATCCATGACCACCATGACGACTGACTTATTTCCTTATTTAGGTAATCCCACAATAAAATCCATAGAGATGTCCCTCCAAATAGCAGGTGGAATCGGAAGCGGTTGGATTATGCCAGGAGGTTTGATGGTTTCGTGTTTGTTGCGTTGACAAACATCACATTTTTCTACAAAAGTGCGAACGTCCTTTTTCATACCATCCCAAAAAAAAGAACGTTTGACCCGATCATAGGTTTTGGTGCCTGAATGCCCAGCTGTGGGAGTAGCATGAAGCTCAGAAAGCACCGTGGATTTAAGTTGTGACTGTTTACTTAAATACAAACGGCCTTTGTAGCGAAGCTCGTGATTGTACCAAGAGTACCATGGGGGAACTGGCTAGTTGGCTTGCAAATGTTGGAAAATATGTGAGAGTTTAGGATCATGTAGCCATTCTTGGTGCACATCTTGGAGCCAATATGGTACAATGAAGGAGAGGGAGAAATGGGACCCTTCATCTTCATATTTCTAAGAAAGAGCATCAACAACCACATTATCTTTGCCTTTCTTGTAAATAATCTCATAATCATAACCAAAGAGCTTAGTTACCCATTTTTGTTGCTTTGGGGAGGAAGGTCATTGCTCCAGAAAATACTTGAGGATTTAATGATATTTCTTAATTTGGAAGAGTTACCCCAGGAGATAAGGGCACCAGAGATCTACTACATGCAGAATAGCCAACATTTCCTTTTCGTAGATTAATTGGCCCAAATGGCGTTCTGACAATTGTTTGTTGGTAAAGGCCAAAGGTCTTCCTTCTTGCCTAAGGAGGGCTCCAATTCCTCTGCCTGAGGCATCACATTCCAAGACAAAGGTCTTTTTGAAATCAGGAAGGGCCAAGACCAGAGTAGTACACATAGCCTCCTTCAAAGATTGAAAAGTCTGATCCGCTGCGAGAGTTCAAGTGAAAGAATTATTTTTAAGGAGAGCAGTGAGAGGGGCTGCAATATTCCCATAATTCTGAACAAACTTGCGATAATATCCTATTAAACACAAAAAACCACGCAAGTTTTTGATAGTCTTGGGGCGAGGCCAATCCTGCATTTCTTCAATCTTTTTAGGGTACACCTGTACACCATCCTGGCCAACAATAAGACCCAATTACTCTACTTTTGAGGCGCCAAAGGCACATTTAGAGCATTTGAGGAAAATTTGGTGTTGACAGAGTAGATGGATAATTTGATCCACATGGGAAAGATGGGATTGCCAAGTTTTTCTATAGATGAGAATATCATCAAAGAAAACTAAGACAAAATGATGGAGAAAAGGAAAGAAGACATGATTCATGAGGCTTTGGAAGGTGGAGGGGGCATTACACAAGCCAAAGAGCATGACCAAAAACTCATAGTGACCCTCATGAGTGCGAAAGGAAGTCTTGGGTGTTTCAACTTCTTGCATACGTATCTGGTGGTAGCCAAAACACAGATCAAGTTTAGTGAAGTACTGAGCACCACTCAACTCATCCAAGAGATCATCAATGACAGGAATGGGAAACTTGTCCTTGATGGTGAGTTTATTGGGGGCACGAAAGTCAAGACACATACGCCAAGTACCTTCTTTCTTAAGTACCATGACCACAAGGGAAGAATAAGGGCTGGTACTAGGGACGATAACACCCGCTTGGAACAATTCCTGCACTATTTTCTCGATTTCATTCTTTTGGGAAAAGAGAAGATGATAAGGGTGAACCTTGGGAGGAAGACTGCCACGAACAAGGGAATGGAATGATCATGAACACTACGAGAAGGAGGAAGTCCCTAAGGGGTGGAAAAAACAGCTTGAGGTGTGGAAAGGATAGCTAGGAGGTCAAGATACACAGAGGGTGTCTGAACGACTTGAATATAATGGAGTTGAGAAATAATACCAGAGTGGCCTTTCTTGAGGAGATTTTCCATGTGATGGGAACTAATGATATACAGAGAACTAGTTATGAGACCTTGGAATTGATACCTTTGTCCCTCATGTTGTAATTGCATGGTTAATTCCTTAAAATCCATAAGAATGGGACCCAAAGTGCGTAACCATTCAACACCTAGCACAATGTCACAACCACCCATGTCAATGGAAAACATATGAGATTTCAGGAGGTAATGTCCAATTTGAAGACAAACATTTTCACAATGCCCACCACATTTCATGGACCCACCATTGGCTATCATAATTTGAAAATTATTGACAGCACAAATATAGCAATTGGTTTCCTGGGCAATGCAACGATGAATAAAATTTTGGGTGCTACCACTGTCAACAAGGATGATGACCTTCCTATGCTTAATATATCCAATGAGCTTGAGGTTTTGTGGGGTAGAGAATCTAGTGAGGGCATGCAAGGAGATAAGTGGGTCAACTTCAGGTGGGTCAACAGGCTCCTGGGTAGCATCGGGAAGGGAGGGCTCATCAACAAGGGGAACTGGAACATCATCTTTAGAAACATCTTCGGAAATGGTAATAAAAAGTTTTTGTTCCTTACACTTGTGCCCCGGAAAATATTTTTCATCACAATTATAGCAAAGACCCTTCAGTTTTCGTTCAACCATTTCAGCCATGGTTAGTTTATGGACCTTGAGGGGAGTGACAGGGAGGTTAGGATTAGTCGGTTGAGGGCGAGGAACAAAAGACAGTTTTTTGTTCTAGGAAAAAACAACTTATTGGGCCTCTTTAGCACATCTAGTATCTTCCAACCAAGTCTGAGGACAGGCCATGAGAACCTGGGATCAGATTTCATCCTTGAGGCCATCAATAAAGAATTCACGGAAGAATGCATCTGACATGCCCTCTATTCGAAAGGCCAAATGCTCAAAAGAAATGATAAAGTCTTCCACTGTGCCTGACTGTTTCAAGTTGGTCAAACGACCGAGATAATGGGTATCAGTATCAAAGTGGGCATAGAGCTCTGCAACAAACTAGGTTCAGGCAATATACCCTTGATATGAACTTTTACGCCATTTCCACCGTTGCCAACGTTCAGGATCTAGATAGAGGACATCATAGCGAAGTTTGGCCAACTCATCAGTAATACCATGCAAAGAAAAAAAATGCTCCATTTGAGTGACCCAACCCATAGGATCGGAGCCATCAAATTTATAGACCTCTACGCGGGGAATATTGGGTTCATGATGAAAGGAGTTGGATTGAAAATGCAGAGACTGAGAGGAATCAATGACATTGAGTTGGTATGATGAGGAAGGACCCGTAGGGCGGTTCAACAATTGATTGATAGCAGACTGGAGGGTGGTAAATTGGGTTATGAATTTGGCTTCCATGGTGTCAAATGTGTGCTCTACTTTTTCAATGCGGGAATTGGTAGAGCCAATCTCAGATGTCATTTGTTCGATGGAGGCATGGGCTTGATTGATGGAATCTTGGAGTTCTTGGTTGTGAGTGGTGACCATTTGGAAAGGGGAAGTGCAGGTAAGGAAAATGGGTGGTTGTGACCACAAAAAAGAACTTATAAGTGATAGTTACCACGATGATCAATGCGAGAAGGGAAATATAATGGAATAGGTGGTAAAATAGGGAAACCGGGAAGGGGTTGGGTCCACTGAAACAAAAAGGATTAAAAATGAAGGGTATGGCTGCGATTAGGGAGAAAAGAGGAATCCAATGGACTAGGTCCCAAATAAGTATGCCTGCGGAACCACTATACTCGTTTTTTTTTTACTCCTGCGGATTTACACTTCGACCTGAAGAATACTACAGTGACAAAATTCCCAAATGCTTTACAGGAAGAAATGTGTAGTAATTTCACAACCCAAATGCAGAAGACATAATTGCACAGTAATAGATATTGTATGTTTTGTTTGTGTTTCCGTCCCAAGGATTAGGGTATTCAAGGGTTCTATAGATAAGGGGTTTTCCTGTGCTATAGCTCTCTGATATACGTGCGGGGTCCAACAATAGTACTTGGCCCAATATCTCAGGGAACCAACTAAGGAGGCTAGATCATGCCCTTAGTTGTACTACCCAACTACCTAGGTACTAGAGAGTATCTTCTTGAGTGTTGTTCTCGGTGGCACTATAAGAGTCAAGCGATCGATTAGTTTATCTATGGAGGACTTCAGGAGATCTAGGTCGATCCGTATATAGGTGATGTCTGATGCGCTACCGCTCGAAGGGGTACCAACAAGAGTTACAAAGGTGGCCAATATATGTGCACTTAAGTACCACTAGTATTTCCTACGTGTATGAATCCTCGACCGTGGGTTTATGCGCATAACGAAAAATCTTTGTAGCTTTAAGATGCCAGAATATGTCTCTACCCTAGAAAAAAAATTAACCCACAATTTTCTGCCGAGGAAGGTTCTCTGATACCACTTGTAGTATTCCAGATATAAAATAGTATGCATAACATAAATAATTAGCTAGAAATGGCAGAGAAACAATGATATAACCAGGAAAATACCATAATAATGCTAGAATAATACCAGAATAACACTAGAAAGAGCACTTTGATTATTGAGAGAAATGTTCACTTTCCTCTTCGAGGGGGAAACCTCCAGCAAAGCAGATCTCTATTACAATAATATCCAAGACCAAACTTCCCATACCCTCTATTCCTATTTATACTAAATATATCTATCCAAAAAAACAATCTAGTGGAAGATCCTTCTACAAGCGAAAGCTTCTATTAGGTTTTCTTACATTTGACTTATTCCTCCTTATTTCTAGGCCTTAATAATATTGACCTTTATTACATGGAAATATATTATTCTACTCGCTTGAGGGGTTAGGTAGGTTAGGTCCCTAACAGAACATGGTAGTCAATTAAGTAGTTATCAAAAAATGCCAAAACGATTCTAGAAGACACTTCAAGATGCAAATCCAGATGAGATGTAGCAAGAAGAGAGGAGATTAAGGTCGTGGTTCTAGGTTTGATGAGTGAAATTGTGAATTCATATGATCTAGGTTCTTTGAATAAAGGAAACAACAAACAAGAATATAAATATGGATTGAAAGTAGAAAAAAATGCTTAATGAAAAACTAGTCTCTGAAGCTAGTTGAATTACCTACAAATCAGAAACCAATAAGTTGTAAATGGGTATATAGAACTAAAATAAAATCATATTGTTTAATTGACAAATTTAAAGCCAAGTTCGTTACAAAAGGATATTCTCAAATATAAGGTATAGATTATGAGGAAAATTTTGCTCCCACACACACTCACACTCACTCTCTCTCTCTCTCTCACACACACACAATATATATATATATATATA